>JABUQX010058730.1:17500-52834 GCA_015478945.1 Trachelipus rathkii
TTTACTTTCATATACCTCTCTGTTTACACACCCTGCCAAATCCCTTAAACAATCTTCTCAAGCTTTCTTCTGATTCGCTGCACAAAACCAAATCATCAGCATTCTTACAGTAGACAAGGTATTCTCGACTCGCTTTCTCTACCACACTCTCACAATCGTAATTTTCAGTGGTGCGAACTAGGATTTATCTTTCATAACCAGTATGATATTGGTTTATTTCTAGGGTATCCATCCAGTTGCACTTTGAACCATTTTCTTTACGAAATCCATTCGTAATTTTCAAAAGGGTCGACGAACTTGAAACTACTAGCTCACCATAATCAGTGCGAACCAGCAATATTTCCAGTACGAAATCCCGCTGATATATATATATATATATATATATATATATATATATATATATATATATATATATATATAGATATATATATTATATATATATATATTATATATATTATATATTATAATATATATATATATTTAATATATAATATTATATATATATAATTTAGATATATATATATATAAATATAGTATATATATATATAATATTATATATATCTATATATATAATATATATATATATTATCTATATATATATATACTATATATATTATTATTCCCTATATATATAATATATATCCGCGGATTAGTACCACGAAAATATTGCGGGTTTGTACTGGTTATGGTTAGTTTTAATTAATTAAGTTCATCGACTCTTAATTGAAAATTACGACTGGATTTCGTATATAAGAAATGGTTCAAAGTACAACTGGATACCCTGGAAATAAAGCAATTTCATACTGGTTATGCTGGATAATTCCAGTATGACCAACTGGTGACAATGCTGGATAAGGTAAGAAATTCGACTGGATCCAGCTGGAAATAATGCGGGTCCGTACTGGTTTTGCTAGATAATTCCAGGATGACCCAGCTGGAAAATTACGACTGGTAACAGTGCAGGAAAAGGTAAGAAAATCGACTGGATCCAGCTGGAAATAATGCGGGTTCGTACTGGTTCTGCTAGATAATTCCAGGATGACCCAGCTGGAAAATTACGACTGGTAATAGTGTAGGAAAAGGTAAGAAATTCGACTGGATCCAGCTGGAAATAATGCGGGTTCGTACTGGTTCTGCTGGATAATCCCAGTACGACCCAGTTGGAAAATTACGACTGGATTTGAAAAAATCTGATCTTAAAACACAACAAGGTCCAGTGCGAAATTGAACTGGTTCCCACTGGAAAGCATTGCACTGGTCCAGCTGGATCCCGTTGGAAAATGTGCTGGAACCAGTAAAAATTTTTTGCTGGGAAGGGTAAGGGAGAAAAGGGGAACTGTAGAAATTATAGGGGAATAAGTTTATTGAGTGTTGTAGGGAAGGTATATGCTGGTATTTTGGTCGAAAGAGTGCGTCGAGTGACTGAGGGACTGATTGGTGAAGAACAAGGTGCGTTTAGGAGTGGTAGAGGATGTGTGGATCAAATCTTTACATTGAAACAAATGATTGAGAAAATGAGGGAGAAGAAGAATAAATTATATTTAAGTTTTATGGATTTACAACAGGCGTATGATAGAGTTAATAGGGAAGCTTTATGGCAGGTATTAGTGATATATGGTGTTGGTGGTAGGCTTCTGAATGGAATCAAAAGTATGTATGACGATAGTGAAGCGTGTGTAAGAATAAATGGTGTCAATGGTGATTGGTTTTAGGATTAATAGCGGAGTGAGACAGGGTTGTGTTATGTCTCCTTGGTTATTCAATGTGTATATGGATGGGGTTATGAAAGAATTCGAGGTGGGGATGGCAGGAAATGGTGTTAGAATGATGGAGAATGGAGAGGAGTTGGAGGGCTGCCCTACCTATTGTATGCGGATGAATTTGGTTCTGTGTGGCGAGTCTGAGGAGAGTTTGAGAGGTTGTGGAGAGATTTGGAAGGGTATGTAAAAGGAGGGGTCTGAAAGTAACGTAGATAAGAGTAAGGTTATGGTTGTGAGTGAGGACAGTCCTCAGTGTGAAGTTATGTTAGATGATGACCAGCTGGAGCAAGTGTCTGAGTTTAAATATTTAGGGTATGTGTTGATGAGAAGGGAACGGATGATGCAGAGGTAGTAGGAAAGTTGTGAATGGGCAGGAAGGGGCTGGTGCAATTAAATCGTTGGTGAATGTAAAGGGACTAAGTCTTGAGTGCGCTAGAGTCTTACATGAGGGTATGTTGTTACCTGTGTTATTGTATGGCAGTGAGACTATGGTCTGGAAATAAGAGGTATAGATCTCTAAGGTACAAATTGTTCAGATGAACAATCTTAGGGGCATGCTAGGGTGTGAAAAGAATTAATAAGTGAGGAATGAACTTATTAGAGAGGTGGTGTGGTGTGAAGAAAGGGGTAAATGAAGAGAATAAAATGAAGGTAATGTTGCAAGATGGTTTGGGGATCATGTGGAAGGATGAATTGAAAGTCGTGGGTTAAGCGAGATGTATAGCTGGAGAACGTGTGTTGGGAACCGACCGGCTGGGAGACCGAGGGACAGTGGATTGAGTCGGTGAACGAATTCTGAAGGAGAGAAATGTGAGTTTGGCAAGAGGCGAGAAGAAAGGTGCGTGATAGGAGAGAATGCCGGGGTTTTGTATGGGGGCATGGTTGTGGTCCACCTGGGCCAGGGGATGAACCCTTACATTGACGATTTACCATAGTGAGGGTCCGTCGGGGTCCCATGAAGCCTTAGGGTGGATTTTCTGTCTGTGACGAGCTCTCACTAATTAATGGTACAGGGGGGCGGTAAGGCTGGGCTTTCTTTTCGACGTTTGTCATGTTCTCCTCTGCTTTTCTTTTCCGATGCTTGGGTTATCAGTGGGCTGAACTCGGTTGTACCGTGGTGGTGTGGGTTGTGTTTTTCCAAGTCGTGGAGGCAAAGGAGGAGAAGGTGAAGAAAGAAAGAAAGCATTATTATATATGAAGTTGTATATATAAGTTTAGTATAGGTATTATATATATGTGATAAATATATATATAATAATATATATATATATAAGAGAGAGAGAGAGAGAGAGAGAGAGAGAGAGAGAGAGAGAGAGAGTAGGAGAGAGAGGTGCCTTGCTCTCACATGAGTATTTTGTGATGAATATTGGAGACTCAAGGATCACTCGCTTTGTGGTGCCTCCTCCTTTCCAGCCACATCTGTTTTGTGGAACTCCTTGCTTTCATTTTTCCCAGCAGTACTTCAATCTTCCTCTATTTAAGTTCCTCGTCTGCGCCCACCTGAGGGAATTGCGTTAGGCAAGGGACTGGGTGGGTTTAGTTTTCTAGCTTGGATTTTTTTTTGCTTTTCTTTTTCTTTTGTTTGGTTTTGCCCCCTCCTTTTGAAAATGGCCCAGCCCGTGAATGGGTTCATCGTATATATATATATATATAATATATATATATATATAATATATATATATATATATTATATATATATATATATATAATATATATATATATATATATATATATATATAATAATATATATATATATATACTATATTTTACTTACGCCTTGCACATCATATCCTTTATTTTAGGCAGAAAAATAAATATATATATATATATATATATATATATATATATATATATATATATATATATATATATATATATATATATTATATATATATATATATATATATATATATATATCAAATATATATATATATAATAAACGTTCATTTACATGTAATTTATGCAACTAATAGGTAATTTTTGTTTGGTCTATTGTTTCATTGAACAACGGAATTGATTGCAATTACTAAATTAACTAATATAGGATATTCATTTGTGTATGTGCTGAGTGAACCTGTCAAATAAATTGTGTTGTTAAATGAGAAGGCATTATTTCATTTCCAATAGGAAACTGGAACATTATTAAATGTATGTGACACCCTGTTATATGGAGCGTCATTGATTGATTTTGATACCAGGAGGTGTATGAAAGCGTGACGTATCTTTAACTGGACAAAGCCTTTCGTCCAAAAGGGTTAATTTTAGACCTTATGAGTAGATAAAATGGGTACAGGGAATCTAATGATAAATAATTTATGCTCTCTTATTAAACATATTACTGAAGAAATTATTAAATAACGATAAGGTGATTAAAAAGTGTGCACCTGTGTAAGGTTAAATAAAATTTAAAATAAAAGACCTCTTTTGTTATCCATTATAAGTTAACCATTAATTATTATTTATTGGTCGTAAAATAAATTTATTATTGCACACCTCAGAATTTTTATTGCGCCATTGGCTTTATATATATATATATATATATATATGTTATTATATATTATATAATATCTATTATATATATATATATATATATATATATATATATATATATATATATATATATATATATATATATATATATATATATATTACTTTTACCTTCTCACCCCCTGGCCACACTGTCTTCAGGGCCGCCACACTGCTTCAAGGTACCCCGCCACCTCGGCCGGCCTCTTCCATAGATCTTACCAGGGCCGAGTGTTCCAGATTGTTCTGGATTGAGTTAGAACGACAGGTCAGAAGGAGTGAGAGACTATTTCAAGGGCCAGGTTACAATTTGGACAGGTGTTTGAAATTTCTTGGTTTAAACTGAATCTGTGTTTGTAGTACTGTAGATTTGGGAGGTGGCCGCATCTTAGTTTGGCCAAGGATGTTTGCATGGATTTGGAGAGCGAGTTGAATGCTGGAGCTTTGGGTGGATGTTCGTTTAGTATGTTGTTAGTTGGTCTGTTTCTTAGGTAGTTTTCAGTTAGGAGAGTGTGGATATGTTTGGTGTGTGATGTGTTATTTTGAGGAGGTGGAATATTGTTTAGAATATGTTTATAGAGAAGTGCGGGAGAGGTGGGGGGTTGTTTAAGCCTGTGGTAGGTGGGATTAGAGAGTGCTGCGTGACATGGGTTTTAGCGTGTTAGTGTTTTGGTAAAGAATTGAGTGCCTATCATTTCTAAATGTTTGTAGGTAGGATTTTAGTTTCTTCGTGTAGATGCTGTGTGGGAGTTGTAAAGGGGCATCCTGTTATTTTTCTAAGTGCCTTGGGTTTGTGTAAATTTGGTAATTTTCCTTATTATTTTCGGTTAGAAAGCGGGTGCCATGTGGAAAGGGTATATAGAGTCGAACGATAAATTGTTTAATTAGAGATTGTTGTGTGTTGTTTTTGTGATAAAGTTGTGTTTTATAGATATTTTCTATATATATATATATATATATATATATATATATATATATATATATATATATATATATATAATATATATATTTCTATATAATCTATATTTTATACCGTATATATATATATATAATATATACTATATAATATAGATATATATATAATATTATATATATATATATATAATATATATATATATATATATATATAATAATCAGTGGCGGCTTTTGGGGGTAGGCAGAGTAGGCAACGCCTACTTGCCTTAGTGAGCCCCAAAAATATTAAGAGAACGTCAAGCATATATATATATATATATATATATAATATATATATATATATATATATATAATAATATATAATATATATATATATATAATGATTTCGTTCGACAGGCTAGCTTAAGATGCCGGCACAATTTGCTACTTCATTCCTTTTTAATATGGCAATCATTGGCAATTATTACTTCTCTGAATCAAAAAAATAGTTCCTTATTCTCTAAAGCCAGGCAACTTTGGATGTACCTGACGACTCAGTAGCAGTCATTTTTTTTTAAATAATCCCCATTTAAATTGCATTAGCAAGAAAAAATAATAATATTAATAACAATTATAATAACTAACTAATTAATAATTTTATGCTAACTTGATCATCTCTTACACCGACATTTAATTCATAATTTCATTTAAAATCATTGACTCAACCAGAGTCTGAGAAAACGCGCTTAAGTCAGACTCTTCCTCGGCTACTTTGTAGCTTGCCTCCGCAGACCAGTAGCTCCATTTTCATGTTATTAATGGGAATGATTTTGTGTGGAGTTGGAGTTAGTAAAATACGCTTTTCCTATTTATTTATTATATTAATTTATTACTGATTTTTTGTTTTTAATAAAATTGAGCTGTTAGTTTTATAAATACGGGGATATTGGAATCATATTCGATTTAAGTTTCATTAAAAAGTGTTGTAAGCCTATTGAAATTCAAATACAGTGAGTGATTCATATATGAAACCATTCATTCTCTTGCATTGTCGCTAATATATATATATATTAAATATATATATATATATATATATATATATATATATCTAATATACTATATAATATATATATATATATAATATATATATATATATATGTAAGAGTTACTTAACGGAGTGACTTAATACTACAAATTATTAAATGTATTGTATATGAAACGAAAGTTTAAATAAAAAAGAAGCATTTTAAGGTGCGAAAATTGAAATTAAAATTGAAATTAAATTTCTTTATTAATTTTGAAACGGACTACTTTGACGAGTGTATGGAAAATAAGATATATTATATATATATATATATATATATATATATATATATATATATATATATATATAGAATTTTTTTATTAAATCGCCACTGATAACATATATTATATTATAAATATAATCATATATATATTTATATATTATATATATATATATATATATATATAATTAATATATATATATATATATATATACGGGTGTAAGAATGTTCAACAAGTTTGCTAATTAATAAAGATAATATTTTTTCGTAATGACGCAACAGCAGGTAAACCAATGTCTTTTTACTCTACAAGGTCTGGGCCTCACATTATAAAATTTTGCAGACATTATATTTTGGACAAATATTTTCGATGTTGGGAGATAATTAAGTAGCTAAGCAGCATCACTAGTAATAAGGGTGATAAAAATGACTTACTTCTTTAGCAGTATTACTCAGAACCATTAGAGAAAAAGCCACAGATCACTAAAGTCCAGAGCACAAAACTTGAAGACCTAAATGAAAATATACTAGGAGGAGGTCACCTTATTGTTGTGGGAGTAAGTGATGATATATTCACCAAATATACAACATAGCCATCCTATATAGAGCGCCTGATCCCCATAAGCAAGAACACCTTGAGGGTCAAGAGAGCTAATTTGAGAGGTTAATATTAATGAAAGGTGACCAACGTTACATCAAGGCGATAAAGAAGGAACAGTTGGCAAAATTTTAAACAGATCATATAGTTATTTTGAATGTTTCTTATTCTTAATATTTTAATTAATTAAAACTTTTTGTACTGTAAATAACGCGTAAGTTAAATGTAAACCAATGTTAAAGTTTGTTCGTTCATTTAATTTATTTATTTATTCATTTACCCTTTCATAATCGTCTGACTTTGGTGTTCTAAATCTATTTATAAAGCGCTATGGTCAATGCTACAGTATAATGTATTAAAATTTCAACTCTTTTATTTTTAAGAGTTTTGGAGTGAAAAACGAGGGCAGCGGAGCCGGTAATTTTTTTTCTCACCTCCAACACAGACTCAATCATTTTAAAATTAGCAGGCTCTGCTCCAACTCCATTAAATTAACTAACGGGGTCCGGCTCCAGCTCCAGCATTTTATTTAATTCTCTAAGTTGAAAACTTTTACTGTATAGGGAGCATAAGGCGCGATATGGGCGGCCAAAAAAGCAACAAATATGGATATATTTTTGTTACCTTTTTTAAATTTCATACCATAGTTAGAAACCTTGCAATTTCGAGTAACCTTAACTCTGGAAGTATTTTTGGATGCAGAGTCCGATTTTAGGGTGCGGAGACCCCATGTAACTTTTTATTCCCTTTCTGACAGAATACATGACAAATTTGAAAATCTGTCCTTTTTCGCACCAGTAGTAGAAGGTCAACCCACCCGATATAGTCTGTCCAAAAAGTAGTCGAATACTCTCATTATGGAGTCTTATTGACATCGTATCCCCCTGAAATTTGGTACACCCCAAACTTGGTTATGGCCTTAGTTAGATGGTAAGTAAGATGACGACTTGGTTTTATTGGATATATATATATACTTATATATCTATATATATCTCCTCCTTATATGCTATATGTATATATATATATATATATCTTATACTCTCTATACTCTACCTCTACTCTATATATATATATACTCTACTCTCTATATATCATAGTTGGCTCAATAAAATCATTGAGCGTTTGTTTTACATACAGATGGTGAGCCGATAAGTCTTATCGTTTCGATTCATCTGCAGTATTTCAGATATTTTGATACAAATAAGCATGAAATGTCTATTGTTTATTGTGGAGTGCATGGCCATTTCTTTTATTTTTCTGGTCATTCTAACAGTGGAGTGTCAAGTCAACAAATCAAGGCCATTTTCAAACACCACCTGTTTTGTTCAGCTTAGGGTTTGAAGGCCATAGCTTGCTCATTGAGATTAATGCCACAGGATAGCTGGCCTCAAGTGCAGTGCGTTTCTTCAAAATAATTTTGGAGCTCAGGATGGGCTTCACAGGCTTCTATTGTGTTAGATGAGAGGCAGCAATCGGCCGATTCACGGGTCCCGACAGTAGTAATAATAAGTACATTCACTTGAGTTGCAAAATGTTGCAAATATTGTAACAGCTGTTTACAATTCTCAGCACACTTGGCTTACTTGTACACCGCGATCGCGCACATCATCGATCATTGTGGCCATGCGCAATACAGGTTATTTGTTTATATCAGATACCATATATATATATATATATACTAACTTATATATATATATATATATATATGCTGCCATATATACTACCATATATATACCTCCTCCTTCCTCATATTTCCCCTCCCCCTTTTTACCCCACCGAAGGTGCGCACATACGAGCGTTCAGTGATGACAGGGTCATTAATGTGCAGTTGTCTTCCTGCCTTTTTACAGTTACGCCGCACACATTTGCCCTCCACTCTGTACCTCCAGTTTGCTATACACTAACCCTCCACTTTCGCGCCACTACGCTGGCTTTCGGTGTGCCATATTCCACTTGTTTTACTTACCACAGCTCAACCTTACATCTCTTGTTGTATACCAGGATTCTTTTCTTTGCTCACTTTGTATTATTTTAAATAAGTTGTGATTTGTAATGTATTAGAAGGCTGAAAATCATCTCACCATGAATGAGGAAGGGGAGACCAATAATAATAATAACAATAATATAATAATATAAATAATTAATAATGATAAATAATAATATATAAAGAATATCATAATATGTAATACATAATAATAGTAAAGAAAATAATATAATGATGATTGTAAATCTTTGTAGTTGCATCAAGAATAATATATAAAATGTAATGTTTATTAAAACAAATGTTTTTAACAAAATAGTCTCATTATCTGTTAAAAATATGGGTATGGCAGTAGGCTTGATAAAACAATATTCACTTTGTTACTAGAACCAATTGCCTTCATTGATTTACTGTTTTTACCACGACTTGAGAGTTCAAATAAATATTTTCAATCAGTATTTGTTGATAAAGGCAAGAAGCCTTCTGTCCCCACTGTTGCTAGGGAATTGCGCTATTGATTTACTGTTTCTGCTTTAGGGTTTGCAATATATATCATTTTAATAAATTTCTTTAAATTTTTATTTTTAAGTGCTCAATGTAATATTAGTTTAACATTATATAGATATATTGGATAGTGAATAACATTGTTTCAGTGAATTTAATTCTGCAGATAATGTTTCTTGCTGTTTTTTGTTATTGTAGATATTGTTTTTCAGCTAGTTAGTGTTTTTGATATTGCTGTTATTTATTGCTCTTTTGAAACTTCGATTCTGTTTTTAATAACCATCTCTAGATTTTATTGTATTCAGATGTATTGTTGGCATTGACTATTTATTTACTCGTGTATATGTTATTTCATAAGCATTGATTTCAATTGTTATTGGTGTTATGCTGGCTTACGATTCTGTTTGTAATATCTCTAAGTTTTATTGTATTCAAGATATAATTGATGTTGTTGTTTGTTGATGGTGTAGTATTGTTTCAGTAACCCATTATTTTAAATTGTTGTTGTTGTTGTTGTTGTTCTTTTGATGATTCTGATTCTTGTTATTATTGAATTTGTATTATATTATTTCATGTCCTATTGTTTTTTCGTTGTTGTGCTGTTGGCTCGGCTTGATTCTGTTTGTAATATCTCCAAGTTTTATTGTATTCAGATGTAATTATTGTTGTTGTTGTTGTTGGCAGCTGTTGTTTCATGGATTTGTTGTTTTAGTTTGTTGTTGGTGCTTTTGGCGTTTCTAATTCTTGCTTTGGTTGTTGTTGTTGTTGTTGGGTGGTGGTATATGTTGCTCTCTGCTCTCTCTCTCTCTCTCTCTCTCTCTCCTCTCTCTCTCTCCTCTTCTCACCTCTCTCTCTTACCCGATGTGTTATGTTGCCTTGCGAAAAATGTAATGGCAAACGATACAACAGAGAAACGCTGGAAATTCGTGTATAAAGGGATATTTATGTATTTACTTTGTCTTTGTATTTGGAATCATAATAATAAGAATATTATAATACTAAACCAATAGTAATAATTATAAAATAATAATATGTAATAATAATAATAATGATAAGAGGAAGAAGAATGAGAAGAATAATAAATTTTGAATAGGGGTCATTGCAGTTTGAAAATAATTTTAGTGATTGGACCATGTTGAATCTACTTCACATGCGTTGTCGGATGTTGTTGGCATTGTTTATCATTATAGTTTGTTGTTGTTTGCTTTGTCATGTTGTATTGTTGTTGTAGATTTTGGTGAGAAGAAAAAAAGGTAAGAAGAGTAAAAATGTGCCAAAAATTCAGAAGTTAAAACACTTTCATTGCTTTGTTTAAATCTTAATAATAATAAAATAATAATAATAATAACAATAATAATATAATAATAATAATAATAATGATGTAATAATAACGGGAGATTCAGGGGTGTGTATATACGGTTTGTGTAAGGCGTATTATGCTGCAGCTCACATGCGTTCATGTTGTAATGAACGAACGCTCGTGATATCTTTCACACTTACTCTTACTTATATACTCATATGCTCTACTCATACTGCTAACTATATATATATATATATATATATATATATATATATATATTGCTATAAGTTAGCAGCTCTATGCCACGTGACCAGTCGGACCACTATGTATTATTACATATATTTTTATGCATATATATATATAACATATATAACATATATATATACGCATATATATATATAGCAATAACGCCATATATATATATACCTGCATATATATAAAATAACACCATATATATATATATACTCTCTCACCCAGATAAAGAGTATTCTTGAAAGAGACGGCCGCGTCCATGGAGAGTTTATAAATAAAATAATAATAATAATAATAATAATAATAATAATAATAATAATAATAATAATAATAATAATAAGAAGAAGAAGATGAAGAAGAAAAAGATGAAGAACAAAAATGGGCCGATAAAATTCAGAGTTAAAACACTTTCATTGCCTTGAGGGGTGTGTATATGCAATTGTGTAGACGTGTAAATAACAACTCCCATACGTTGATGACGGTGCACACAAGTGTATGTAAATATACAAAAGGGGTTAGGGTGAATAATAATAATAATAATAATAATAATAATAATAATAATAATAATAATAATAATTGTATCAGTAGTAGTAGTAGTAGTTGCAGTAGTAGTAGTAGTAGTAGTAATAGTAATTGGTCGTAGTAGTAGTAGTTGCAGTAGTAGTAGTCGTCGTAGTAGTAGTAGTAGTTGTAATAACAGTCATGGCAGTAGTAGTAGTAGTTGCAGTAGTTGTAATAACAGTCATGGCAGTAGTAGTAGTAGCAGTAATTGCTGGCGTAGTAGTAGTAGTAGTAGTAGTAGTAGTAGTAGTAGTAGTAGTTGCAGTAGTAGTAGTAGTAATTGTGGTCGTAGTAGTAATTGTTGTCGTAGTAGTAGATAATAATACTATATATATATATATATATATATATATATATATATATATATATATATATATATATATATATATATATATATATATATATATATATATAAATATTTCTATATACTTAACTGCTCTTATATGAAGTGTTAAGCCGCGTTATACGGTTGATCAAGAAAATAATAATAATAATAATAATAATAATAATAATAATAATAATAATAACGAAAGGGGGGTGAGGGGCGTGTATATGCAGTTGTGTAGACGTGTATAAAACAACTCACATGCGTTGATGACTGCGTCATCAACGAACGCTCGTGTGCGCCAGCCTACGGCTCGCACAAGTGTATGTGAATATACAAAGCGGGTTAGGGCAATAGGGGGTAGGGTGAATAATAATAATAATAATAATAATAATAATAATAATAATAACGTAAGGGGGGTGAGGGTGTGTGTATGCAATTGTGTAGACGTGTATATAATGACGAACACGCTCGTGTGTGCCCACCTACGCGCGCACAAGTCGTATCTCAGTAAATATACGAAGGGGTTAGGGTAAAGGGGGTAGTAGGGAATGAATAATAATAATAATAATAATATAATAATAATAATAATAATAATAATAACGAAAGGGGGGTGAACAGTCATGGTGGTAGTAGTAGTAGTAGTAGATAATAATACTATATATATATATATATATATAATATATAACTATATATATATATATATATGCCTATGCTATATATATATACATATATATGCCATACAAGATTTTATTTTAACACATTTTTAAATCAGATTTAATACCGCGATATTTTGCTTCAGGCTAAGTCATATCTAACAAAAATATCCGATTAAATCCCTTTAATGACCTTGCTTTTCTTCGAGGTTCTAGCGTGGCCAAAGAGCAAATTGACCATTTTCCATTTTATTTTGTATTTTTAAAATATATATATATATATATATATATATATATATATATATACTTTCTATATATATATATATATATATATATATATGCCTGCTCATCTGCTATATATATATATATAAGTTATAATATCCATTGGACCAGTTATACGGGATAAAAATTTATATATAAACATTTAAAAACAGGTAGGCTATCAGGCCGCTTCAGCGAGGCCATATAAGCTAAGGTCTCTTGACCATGGCCGAAATGAAGCTGCCGTGAGGAAGAGGTTCGTATCCTATCCTCTTCCTAATTTTACTCTTGCGGACGAATGGGGGCAAAGAGAATGGGGGAGTAGGGGTAGAAAAACCCACTCTCCTCAATGACGGATTAACTCTAACGCAGCAAGGCAAATGCAGCGAGCGAAGGCGAAAGGCGGATCCCGGAGCGGACCCGGTGGAGGCGGCGTTGGCGGAAAGCTTGGGGCGGTGCGAAAAAACTTACCGGAGCAGAGCGCGCGCAAGCGCGGGTGTGTGTGCACGAGAGATGAAGCAGAAAAAGGGAATTAGGGAATTAAAACAAGTAAATCCTTAGCGCAACAAAGAACAAAGGGGTGAAGGTAGTCAGGGGGGGTGGGGGTTAGTGTATAGGCAACTGGAGGGTAAGCGAAAGGGGGGGGGGGGTAAATGTGTGTATATGCAACTGTGTATGTATATGTAATGAACAACTCGCGTACATTGATGACTTCGTCATCAATGAACGCTAAATACGTATACGCGCACGCGTATACTTGCGCTTATACTCTCTATAGAAAGGGGGTGGGGTAAGGGAGGGAGGAAATAATATATAATATATATATATCTCCTGCCTGCCTATATATATATATATATAACCCGCGCTGCTATCTGCTATATACTCTCTGCCATATGCTGCATCAAGGCTCTCTGCTTTACCCACATACAAGAATGGCAATTTTGACCTCGAGGATGGGCTTCGCACTAGGCGTCCTGTTTTGTTCGATGAAGACCGATTGAATCAGCTGATTCATGAAGATCCCCGACAAACCACGAGGGAATTGGCTGAGAGAATGGGATGCATCCACAATACAATAGAGCGCCACATCCACGCGATGGGAAAGGTTCAAAAGTTGGGCACATGGGTTCCGCATGCTTTCACCGACAACAACAAAAACCAACGTCCCACGATCGCCGCAGGATTGCTTGTCTCGTGGACGCATCCCATTCTCTCAGCCAATTCCCTCGTGGTTTGCCGGGGATCTTCGTGAATCAGCTGATTCAAGCGGTCTTCATCGAACACAACAGGACGCCCGGTGCGAAGCCCATCCTTGAGATCAAAATTCCCATTCTTGAAGCGCGAAAACCATTTGCGTGCGGTACTTTAAGGCATTGCGCCTTCCCCATATACGGCATTAATCTCACGAACAGCTTCGGCGGCCTTCACACCTCGGTTGAACGCAAACAGTAGATGGTGTCAAAAATGCTCGATTTCGTTGACTTGACACTCCATTATAACAATCTGAAAAATAAAATGAAATTTACCACGTAAATCACGATAACCACACATTCCATGCTTTTCAGTATCAGCACATTCGAATAACATACAAACATAGTTCGAAACGACACATTTATCATGGCCAACGACCTCGGCAAAACAAACGCTCACGTCTTTGGAGCTAACCCTATATATATATATATATATATATATATATATATATATATATATAATAAGCTTATATATATATATATATATATATATATAACATTTCACTGTATATATATATATACTTTATAAATATAACATATATATATATATATATATATAATAATAATAATAATAATAATAAGGTGACGCCTCAATAGGGTATTGTTCGATTTTCATTCTCGCGTTCTATAGGAAGTATCAGTTTGATTTGATATACATATAGGTGGTGTGTCAGATAGGTCGCAACCACCTCAAATTTGGTATGCTTATAGGTGGTAGTGTTGCCTCGCTGTAGAAGTGGTTACGTTACCCTGCACTCTCCGTAAGGGGGGGGTCCCGCTTCCCCTTTCAAGCTGTTTTTCTTGTTAAGGTCTTATATAATGCTAGTTTTTTTGGTATGAGGCTAAGGGTTAAAATTTTCAAGGTTCAGTTCATTATAAGCTAATGTTAAATCCAAGTCATGTCGGCAATTAGCTTGGAAATTTCCATTACATGGATAAATTTCGACGTTTGAGACGTCAAATTAGTGATTTCTAAAGTCTATGAGACCGTTTTCAATGGTTTTGGATCTCTAAACCGTCAGGAAATTCAAGTCATGTCGGCCATCGACATCAATTTTCCCTAATTTCGGTATATTTTGACGCTTGGTGTGTCAAATTAGGGGGTTTCAAAGGTCGGTAAGACCGTTTTCGACGGTTTTGGATCTCTAATCCGTCAGAAAATTCAAGTCATGGCAACCATTGACTTGGATTTTCCCAGGCTTCATTAGATTTTGACACTTGCTGTGTTAAATTACGGTTTCCCAATGCCGGGGGAATCTGTTTCAGCAGAGCACCGCGACTCAAGGGCCAAATAAACCAAGTCATGTCAGCAGCTGACTTGTAAGGCTTTCCACAACTCCGGAGGAGTTCTATCACCTCTTCATTACTGCCAATATTATACAGATTTTCGAAGTGTTCAGTACACACTCCCCTCATCCATTTCATCAGTTACAAAAAGCTTTTAGCCTTCCCTATTTCATTAAATTACAAAACTAGGTTCCCTGTTCTCATTCTTAACCTTTTCGGCCTTCCTTCCAGAAGAGCTTCCTGTTCCCAAAGTCCCATTCATCCTCCTTCAAACTGTTCATTTACCTCTTCTTTTTCTCTTATGTATGCACCTTCTAGTATTTCTTTTTCCTCCTTATATAAAGGAATTTCAAACATATTTCTATTATATATATCATATATATATATATATATATCTCTTCTATATATACCATATATATATATGCTGCCTCCTGCTATATCATATATATATGTATATATAATTTTATTTTACAGATTTTTATCTAAAAAATTAAGAAAATCTATAATTAATTTCCATTCTGGATGTTATGTCTTTTCTAGTGTGGGATTACTTTAAGATTAAAGTAAGCGATAATAGTTAAGCTGAGTGTCTTTTATTGCTACTATGGGATGCATTACTATCAGAAGCAAGAAAGGTTCAAATATTATGGCACAAAACGCTTTACTGGATCAACTTGAAAAAGAAACATAAAACCACATATTTGAGAAGATAAAAGAAATATCTAAATCTTCAAGAGGAAAAGTGGCCGAAAAGAAACATGATATAGCAGACACAGCAGATGATGATCCATGCCCATCCATATCATCAACTACCTCTATTAAAAAAGATTTCTTCAGCCTACACCGTTTGAAATAACTGAGAAAAAGATTTGGGACATTGATAGAAAAAGCACAGAAATTATTTCTAGAGGTAAGAGTGATTTGCTGTGGACAACACAATCTTACACCATTTTTACTTTTTGTAGGGCCATTGAATTTAAGAGATTAATAAATCATGTAAATATTCCATCAGGGAGGTACTTTTCAGAAGAGATTATCCCAACAATATATATAAAAGGGGAATAAAATAACACTTCAGCTGCAATAAATTCAAGCAATATCATTAACATCAGATATTTGGACTTGTTCATATAACAATCAAAAGCTTTTAAGTATGTCAGGACATTGGTTGATAAAGATTTTCAAAGGAAGAATGGAACATTACAAATCAGTAGTTTTAGTGTTTCTCATTCAGCAGAAAATATATGTCTGAAAAGTGAGGAAATACTTAAGGGCTTTTATTTAAAAAAATGAAAATATTCATGTTGTCCTAACATAGAAATACCAAACAAGTACAAAGATAATAAAGGAAGCGACCAGGTGTTATAAAATGAACATGTTTTATTCAAATTTCCTTACAGCTGGCTAATGCGATCACTTATTTTCTCAAAAATCAATTAAAGATTTAATTACTTTATGTGGGAAAATTGTAGGATAGATTTAGTGAATACCCAATTGCTACAACTAAGTTAACTGAAGTAAAAATCTCAAAATTTTGCCAATGCTCATGCTTATCCATAATGTACTAACGATTCCAGTTACTAAATATTCTTCAAATTCGAAAAACAATCTAGATATTTAAATGCAAATCACTGGAAGCTAATGGAGAATATAATTAGATTGCTAAAACCATTTGAAGAATTAACTAAAAGAGCGAGTAAATGCATTACAAAAATATTTAGCAAAAACTTGGGAAAGATAGCGGTGTAAAAACTATGAAAGATGAACTTTTTGTCTTTTGACTAGAGATAATCTTTTCATTAAAGAGAAACTTTATCTACTTCCAACAGTTCTAAATCAACAATTAAAATTAGCTCCCTTTGATGTTATTGAGATCAGAATAAAATAAAAATTATGCTCAAAGAAGAAATAGCTTTTATAAAAAAGCTAAAGAAAATATTACATTAAGTTCAGATTCTGATGAACAAAATGATCAGTCTCATATAGATTCACATGAAGAATCTGAAAATGAAACAGCAGATATTGAGAATCAATTTACTGCAATTTTCTGGATGACATACTACAAGAAATATCAGTAAGGGTAGGGGCATAGAATATTCAGAGCAAAAATCTTAAAAGTTACTATAGATCAGAAGCAGAATGATAAAGTTCAAAAATAAACACATAAATACTGAGAGAAAGCAACATGAATTAGAAATACTATTCAAACTACTGTGATAAATATTTTGCACCACTTATGGAACGAAAATCGGATGCTGATCCACTGTTACGGTGGAAAGAGAAAAGCTCTTTATCCTGATTGCATCTTACCTGAATTAGCAAGGAAATATCTCTACTCCACCTTCAAGTGTATTTACCGAGAGAATGTTTAGCCAAGCAGGAAATATTTATACAAGTAAAAGGCATCGTCAGTAGTAGGAGAGGGATATTGCACGACGACCTTGACCGACCTTTGACCCTTGACTGACGCGCCCTTTTTGACCTTGACCACCTACCTGACCTTGACCTTTTTTTCGACCAACCTTTGGTCTTCATGGATCATTTTTGGCCCGCGACGAATTTTCGGCCACCTAATTTTTGGCAACCTAATTTTTGCAGCGCCGAGGGTTATAGCTGATTGCGTCAGCAACCGTTAATACCACCCTGCTTTTTCGACCAACTCTTTTTGATATCCATGCAGGTCAATTTTGGCCCACCCTAATTTTCGGCCCTTTGGGGGCTTAGCCCTATTTTTGATGTCTTTACCTTTTTTGTCCTTGACCTTTTCTTAAAGCTTGCCAGATACCAGCGGAATCAAATTTTGACCCACGGTAGTGCAGTAGCACACAGGGAACAGCCCTTTGCGATGTCTTAACCTTGTTTGAGCATGATATTTCGGTCTTGACCTTACCAGATACCATGGGTCGAATTTTTTGCCCTCGTGGCCCTGTGTCACATATTTCGTTCCTAACTTGAATGTATGTATGGATCTATCCTAACCCAGACACCACACACACACACACACACAGTTGCCACTCACAGTTACCCACACGCAGATTGCCACTGCACGATTTGCCACTTATACACATTCCTATGACACTTATACCACATTCACTATGACACCCATTTTACACATAGACACTTACATTTACACTTATACACACACGTACAAACACCACCAACCCTTTGGTCTTCCATGGCTCAATTTTTATGACTCAGCATTATTGACTCATCTTTGATGACGTCATCTTTACTTAGGATTCTCTTTGATAGTTGCTATATTGATGGTTTAGGAATTTTGATGGCTCCAAATGCCATGGGAGTATCTAGTAGTGTTACCCTGTAGTGTTCCATAGGTATTCTATGAGTGCCTGAGGCTGAGTGCCAGGTGAGTGCCAAGTGAGGTGCCCAAGTGAGTGCCAATGAGGTGCCAAGTGAGTGCCCACATGGTACAGTAATTTACATAGTGCCAACTGGTGCCACTTTTCCAAACCTTTCTAGCCTCCCCTGAATACAGAAAGACCAGCCCCTAACTGGGTATCACACAGGTTATAAGGTATGAGAATCGGTGGTGTATATTACAAGTTGCTAGGATGGTTCCTACTATGAGTTAGTGTTTTTCTAACACTTATAGCATGACAGAATATATATCTAAAAAGTTACAGTTGAGACAGTGACCGCAAACGTTTGAGAGTCCGCGTCCGCAGGGGAACACCGTCGCGAAACCGCCCGCCGCGTGCGCTCGCAGGCGCCGCGTTCCCGCCCGCGCGTGCGCCCGCAGGCGCGTATATCCCCGCGTAACCGCCGTCGCGTGCGTCCGCAGACGCAATATTACCGACTAAAACTGTAACTCAATGTAAACTATTCAAAATTTTTTTTTTCATTATATGAGTCATTCATTTTACTACAATTGTATGAAATTTTATTGAAACATATACTTTAATGCTTTAAAGCAGTAAATCAGTAAATCAATAGAGTGTTATTACTAACAAAGGGATGAGCTAATAACTTTTGTTCACTGTTGCTTTTGCATCATTGTTTTACTGCTTTAACTCTCTGCTTTACTGCTTTAACTCTCTGCTTTACTGCTTTAACTCTCTGCTTTACTGCTTTAACTCTCTGCTTTACTGCTTTAACTCATATATTTATTACCTACCTTAAAGCAGTAAATCAGTAAATCAATAGATGTGTTACCTAGCACCTAAGGATTAGTATGCTTTTGTTTTACTGTTTTACTGCTTTAACTCTCTGCTATACTCTTTACTGCTTTAACTCACTGCTTTACTGCTTTAACTCATATATTTATTAACATTATGTTTTCTTTTATATTTTTTATTTTTGTTTTATTACTTTTATTTATTATTATTTCTATTTTTATTTTTGTTTTAATACTTTTATTTTTAAGTGGCAGAAGAAAAACACATTCAAGTGCTCTGTTATATAAAACATTTTATTTAAAGCTCCAAATTGTACGAAATTTTATTAGAAACCTTATCTCACAGTTTAGGGTTAGTAAATCATTTTTCATTTAAAGCATTTATAATTTAGAAACTATGAAATCAGTGACATACAAATTTTTAGCATCAAATATATTTACAAGTTTATTAAAACATACATTATTTAAGCACATAATGAAATAAATACAATAGACTCCACATAAAAATTAGAATATAAGGGTTGAACAGGGTGAGACATAGTTTTTACACATACATTATTATGCATACTTTAAAAAATAAGGTAATATAATGATTATTCAATATAATTTTTAAATCTAAAAGAATCAATTATGTGAACAGCATCGTTTTTAACTATAAAAGCAGGAAATTCAATGTCCTGTTGGGGTGATGCTTGACGAGGCAATGTGTGGGCGTATGAAGCGGGTATCCTTCTCCAACTTTACAGAGTTTATTTCGTTAATAGCGAACACTAAAAAGTGATGCTCATTTTCAAACACCGATTTTATTTCCTCTTATTCATCTCTAATAATTCAAAAGTACGTTGCGTACTCTGTCAATTTCAATGAGTTGAGGATGCTCAAGATAGACCACTACACAGTGATGGGTGATTGGGCGCTCGATCAAAGAGAACTGATCCCTGAATTCTATAAAATGTTTAAATATGATAGGCGTTCTGGCTGAAGGTCTGCAGTAGATCATAGGCGTATAAATTACTATTCTGTGCGTATTCTTCAAGATTTAAGCCTGTCCCACTATCATTACATGATACAGTATTATCTATTAAGTCGTAAAAAGGTCGAGTACAGAGAGATGGGTCTCCGTTGTATAACATTTCATAATCACGTCCGTGAGGCAGTCCATTCACATGTAAACTGATACCTCTAAGGTCGAAAGGTGTGAATTTATAGGGTGACTTTTTATAATTCCCGGAGTAGGCTTCATGGTCATGTTCCACAATCCCTATTACTTTCTGTGGTAAATTTCCGTTCACAATGTTAGGGATATTGATACTCGATAATCCTTGGGTGAAATTAAATATCTTGGTTTCAACTCTCTTAATAAGTTTTGCTGTAGTATTCAAAAGCGAATTTTCAATTTCAAATGCCTCTGTGGCGATAATTTCACTTTTCTAACGTAGAATAAGCCTCCAGCAGTTTGAAAACAGGTTCTGAACATACAGCTGTAGCAGTAGGTATACTAACTTTTTATTTAAAGAGCAAATTTAGGATTTGACCGTGATAAAATGATTCTAGTATCTACAGGTGGTAGAATGAGTCTTTCTTGAGAGATGATATCGCCATTTAATCGACCGTAAAAAATTCACTTAAGTATCATTTACATGAGCTTTAGCTGCTTTATCTATATGTGCAGCTTCATCTTTGAAACCTACAAAAACCACATGATTGGAGATGAGATTGTTTGGCATCATCTGAATAAAATGTTCTACATAGCTTCTATAAGGATAATTAGCCACTGATGCACCTAGTGAAGTTCCGACGTTAAGATAGACTTCAACCAGGGTGAAACATGTATACAGGAAATTTAATTCTGTATATATATATGGTCATCACCCGAAGGAAGATCTGTACCATCGGGTTTTGTCAATTTCGTTTTTACATATAAAAACACATTAGAGGGATCTAAGTACTGATCAGAAGTACCTGGGAATATTGAACTCTAGAGGAACATCTGTGTTGGTAATTGAATGCAGAGGATTAATACTGATAAAGTTGGATTCGTTAACGCTTATCTGTGTAGGGTTCATGGAGGAGAGATAATTCACTCTTACAACAATCGGGACTAGAAGGATGAAGGAATCTTGCATGTGCGAGCTCTGGCCGTATAAGCCAGAACATTTTCCAGCTGAAAACCCTTACCATACATCATATAAAGATTGTAGTTGTGAATTAAATGCAAATACATCAACACATTTTTCTTTAAGAGGTTTTCATGGTCTTTTTCTTTATGACAATCTTCTTGATCCCTCGACCTTGCTGACATTTTACGTCTTATTTTACGCTTAACATCATCCAACATCTCATCTGAAACATCAGCTATGCGTCGTTTTACAGCACTACGAGGGTTAACACCTGCAAGCAATATCTTGAATGTAGTATGCAAACCCTGTTCTTATAGCTTTTTTACTATCTTCAAAAGCTTTATCTGCAGTTGGGTTCCAGTTCTCCACCAGCAGCTTGACAAAAAATCCCCCAAGGGCCGCCCACCCCCTCTGCATTTTTGTTCCCTGAATCCCCCTTTCATAGCGTCCATTACAGGGAGTATCTTCTTATACTATCTTTTACACTGAGTCATGTTTAAGGAATGAAAATATATCTATTTTCTTATATATTCCATTATCCTGTAATTACATCTGCTTCTTTCAATATATATGAACTTTGCCTGCAGTAACCGTATGTAAAGGAAGGGTTTTCAACACCATCTTTTTTATATGCACGTACAGAGTCAAAATTTGATCTATTCAGGGGTAGATAGTGAACATTAGGAATGTTATAACTTTACTCTCTTTGGGAAAATATACTACTCTTAATAGGAGCTTTAGCATTACCTACATATTGATGATCGATTATATTTGTATATACATAAAGCCATCCCGGGGTGGTTGAGCATCTCGGATGAGGTACATGTATAATGCAGTACTCGGTCTGCGTCGTCTTTTTGTTCATGCAAGTCAAGGTTTTATTCTCCACAGATAGTGCCTTTCTGCTTCAACATGGCCAGGGATAATATTGATATACATCCCAGCTCAATACGTTACGAATATGTTGCTATACATGGTGAACGTCTGAAAAGCATCACAGATCTCGCGGGTTTACCGCTTACTTTGATCTTAAAAGTGTTGCTTTATCTTCAAATTTTGCATTTTCTGGTTTTGTATACCAGATCGCGTATACTTTCATATCAAAGAAGACGTTTAAATGACTGACTGAAAATAACGCAGGCACAGAGCTTCCCAAAATCATGACACCGCCAAAGGCCAAAATTCTTCAAAGAAACATTCTTTTTGTGCCAATCTGGACCCTGAGCAGATCACGGTATCTTTCACTTGCCAATATGGTTCCAACACATTTCCACTTCTGTATAACAGTAGAATGAATTGCCAGGGTAAAATTTTCTATGTCCATGTACCCAACATGAACTTCCACCATAATCTGCTGTGTCTTCCTCTGCTCAGGGTTGGCATGGGATTTCATTCTTACAGTTAATGGAAAACCAGAAAAGACCATTATCAGGATGTAAATAGGGAAGTTGAAGACAGGGTTATATAAGTGATCCGCTCTCCTCCATGATTGTAGCGAGCAGCTTTGGGTCAGCAATTCTTAACTTCGCTGCTCATGAGTATTAAAGCAGCAGGGGTGTCCCCTCCATTTCACCAGAGACTGTTTATTTTTTCACTCTACGTAGCTTCAATATTTTCAATTTTATATTCATGAATTACAGGATTGAACCTTACTTTTGTATTTCCTGTTTTAAATAAAATACTTATTTTATTTTTCCATACAATTCAAATCTTTCTGAATCAACCATAGCTTTAAAACTATCTAAACTGAATGAGTGGGATATTATTTTTAAAGCTTCAGTGAGATCAAACAGTTCATATCCTTTTCTAAACCTTTCTTCTGTTCAGAATGCTGCCATAGTCATTCACTTTACATTCTAGACTATACTTATTTTGTTTCTTTTTTTCATGTAGATGAGTTCGGGCCTCTAGGTTTTTGACATTTCAGGAGTTGACTTTAGTTCCATGGTAAGACCTGTTTGAGAGCCAAAACCAGATCGTCAGTATATCCAATATATTTAAAGTATTCATTTTAGTAAAATACTATCAAAATGCGCTTTCTTTGTGCGCTGGACTCTTAAACTATAACCGCTTTATTTTACGGAAATGTATTGCCTGCATGGCTCCCATACCCGCCTCACAGGGCAGCCTAAAACTCGCCCCTTAGATTACCATTCTCCAGATCTGTCAAGCGTTTTGGTGTTTCTCCGCTCGTCCTCTATAATTCAAGTACAGCATCCGGCGGCTTCAGCGGCTGATGTCTTTTATCTTACGTGAGAAACTTCAAGCCACAAGTGTCAGAGTATATCGATTGTAAAAAGGCCATATGTTGAAACACGCTGGTATAAGGGCTGCATTTAGTCGAACACAGTAGTCTAAACATAGCATGCTATCGGCTTTGCAGATATGGTTTTCAAATGTCAGAGTATACTTTAGTTTATGTAGGTAAATGCCTCTTCACCCTCTAAATATGCTTTTAACTCTTTTTCTCAATATTAGGATACCCTAAAGCAAACCTAGTGAAACCCCCAAAACTGTTTGGCTCCCTCAGATTGATATCCTTACCTCTTCAACCCCTCCATGATCTGCGAAGGGGAGCCCTATGGGAGGTAACTATGCTGCTCTATATATATATATATATATACCATACTCCCTACCACTATATATATATATATATATATATACTATCTTTATATATATATATATATATATATATATTTGTCTAAAAAATGTGATATTGGGTCAAAGGGATAAAGAAAAGAGAAAAAAGATTTAAAAATAACATTTTATACACAAATGTACAGCTAAATAAATATACACCATATATATGATAATGCATAATTACGATTTAATCCAACTATGCCTATTATAAGGTGAAGTTTTTCTTATTCGTCCTCTGGTAACGTTTAAATTTATCTGATGCGTAAGAAGTGCCACGATGGACTTGAATCAGGTGTGGCGTAACGGGGATATTATCTAAGTCTGCTAATCACGTTGTATTTAAGATTAAACTTCTGGGAAAATTAATAGTCTGAAGTTCTTGTTTGATATCATTACAGTGCCTTTCTTCCAGTTACGTGAGAGATCAGCTATCAAATTCACAATATTTGATCCTTTAACTATTTCATCATCAATTACGTTCCATGTAATCTGATCTTTAAAATATTATATAAAGCTATTTCTGATTTACGCACTCTAATGGTATTTACTCCTCTAGGATATTTTAAATTTATCTTTATTTTTCACTTCAAGTTTTTACTTCATTAGGAATATCTATTATCAGGATAGCTTCCCAGGATACGTAGGGATAGATAATCAGGTGCAAGTCACTTAAAGATCCTCATTTTAGCATGGCATCTTGGTATAAAGATGCGTTTCTCATGGATGTTAATATCTGAATTTAATATTCTGTACACTTCTTTCTCGTATTTGGTTATCTTTTCAACTTTAGGATCATATAAGCTATGAGGTAGAGGCTGCTGAAAAGGATAATAGATCGTTCACAATATAAGGATTCTGTTGGTGCAGCTGCTTTTTTGCTGATGTGAAAGAGGTTGTAATGCATTTGTGTGGTAATATCTGCGTATATGGGGGTTGTGAATGACAAAACTGTGATTACGCTAGTTTTGCGCAAGGTGCACGGCAGCCAACTGGCCACTGCGAGGTTGTAAATGATAGATCACGGAGCTAATTCTGTGCAGATGCTGTATTATTATACTTCATTTTCTCACATACTAATTATATGGAAGTACAACAACCTTCTTCATTATGGGGACAACCACTTAGTTATCAGTGGAGAGCTATAGCGGAGAAGAGTAATGGTAGAAATACCTCTCCTCTCTGTAGTAACTTCTTTTTTATTTTCAGATTTTTATGTTGAGGGAGAGTTTTTAATGATGTTTCTGCGGCATATGCTTACCTTCTGAGGCCTGTTTAAAAGAACATTTCCTTTTATAAGATTTAAGCAGACTTCACATATACACGCTGGATGAATTTCTCATCCTCACTAGTTAGTTTACGTTTTTCAGAGGGTTTCAGCTTTTTAAATTTTTATAAATTAAATACTTTGCAACTAAGCACTCATTATTCAGGTATGTATACAGTTTATATCTCATAGGGAAGAATGTTGGTACGGGCAACACTCTGTCGCGTGTTTTTGGGGGTGAGATTACCCATCAAAATAACCGTGAGGGATCAAGTAACCTCTTTATGCGCAAGACTCTTTTTCCTTTGAAGGGAAACATTTGAGGTTGCCAATACATTAATTTGACTCATGTCTCTTCTACAATGACAACATAAGCAAATACTGTTGTGTTTGAGAAACACTTCGCATGCTTGCTTTGAGTGAAAAAGTATTCTGCGTTATATGAAAACACAGAGATATTTAGATGGTGAGAATAAACTGTAAACCTCTGCTATTTCCAAATTCAATTTGTGCATTCGTCATCTAATACAATAATTTTGTTGCCATGTATATTTTCAACGATCTAATATCGTATACGCCTTCATGAAATTGAATCACATCTTTATATTCTTAAATTTTCCTGATAAACATTATAACATATATTATTTTTACAGGGTTTGCTAAAAAAAAATCTCCATTTCCTTTAAAAATATTTAATAGAAAGGTTTTACCACAGCTGTCGGCCCAGCTACGAGAAATGCGCCGGACTTCGGAGACATGCAAATTTCCGCCACATCCGCTACTCGTTAGTAGATATTGAGCAATAGATTTAAATTAGAGCTGTAGAAAACAGTAAAATATATGTTTTTTAATATAAAAATTTTATTACAATTTATTAAAATAAAATATTATATAACAGACACTGAATGTGTTTTTCTTTCATCCAATTAAAAATAAAAAAGTATTAAAACAAAAATAAAAAAATAATAAATAAAAAGTATTAAAAGAAAACAAAAATAAAAAATATAAAGAAAACATAATGTTAATAAATATATGAAAGTTAAAGCAGTAAGCAGTGAGTTAAAGCAGTAAAAACAGAGAACCAAGCGTGCTTCAGGACCAAAAACAGTGTGTGAGTAAAGTAAAAGCGCTACTATCCACTAGTCTTTAGAGAACAGCACCTCTATTGATTTACACTGCTGGAAGTGCTACCCGTGTTAACATAAATATATGGGTTAAAAACAGTAAAAAGCAGAGAGTTAAAGCAGTAAAGCAGAGTTAAAGCAGTAAAGCAGAAATTAAAAAGCAGTAAACAGTAAAACAAAAGCATACTAATCCCTTAGGTGTTAGGTAACACCTCTATTGATTTACTGATTTACTGCTTTAAGGTATGTAATGTATATGAGTTAAAGCAGTAAAACATGTGAGTTAAAGCAGTAAAGCAGTGAGTTAAAGCAGTAAAGCAGAGAGTTAAAGCAGTAAAGCAGAAAGTTAAAGCAGCAAAGCAGATAGACAAAGCGATGAAACATGAGTTATGCTGTATTGTCCAGTAAAGCATACTAATCCCCTAGGTGTTTGGTAATAACACCTCTATTGATTACTGATTTTGCTTTTAAAAATATCAAGTATATGTTGCAATAAAATTTCACTTAATTAGCGTAAAAATGAATGACTCATAGTATATTGAAAAGAAATTCTTTGATAGTTTACGTTGATATCATATTTTCGTTCTTTGCGCAGAATATGCACGTCTGCGGACGCACCTTGCCGGCGGCGCGGTTACGCGACGGTGTTCCCCCTGCGGACGCGGACTCGGATTCGGAAACGTTTTGCGGTCACGGTCTCAACTGTGTAACTCTTTAGATATATATTCTGTCATGCTATAAGTGTTAGAAAAAGACTAACTCATAGTAGGAAGCATCCTAGCAACTTGTAATATACACCAATCGTTCCTCATACGCCATAACCTAGGGGTAGATACCCATATTGGGGGCTATTCGGGGCTCAGGGAGGCTAGAAAAGGCTTGAAAAAAGCGGCACTCAGTTGGCACTATGTGGCACTCACTTGGCACTATGTGGCACTCATTGGCATTCACTTGGCACTCATTGGCACTCACTTGGCACTCACCTGGCTACCAGGGCACTCACTTGAGATACTCATAGGAGCACTATTGGTACATCACTAGATACTCACTTACGGGATTGGGAGCCATCAAACTTGAACCATCAATATAGGCACCATCAAAGATAGAACCACTAAAGATGACGTCATCAAAGATGAGTCATCAGCGTAATACTGAGTCCGCAAAAATTACAGGCCATGGAGACCAAAGGGTTGATACAAGTGTGTTTGTACGTATAAATTAGCAAATGTAAGAAGATGTCATAATGGCAAATGTAAGTGTCATAGTAGAATGAATAACCCGCAAAGGTAATCGCCAAAGTGAATATTGTGTATAAGTGTAAAGTAAATCTGTGTGGTATGAGTAAATCTGCGTGTGTAAAGTAAATCTGTGTGTGAGTGTAAGTAAATCTATGTGTGTGTGTGTGTGTGTAGTGTGTGTGTGTGTGTTTGTGTGTGTTAGGTGTTCAAGTTAGGATAGATCCATGTACATACGTTCAAGTTAGGACCGAAATATGTGACGGGTGGGCCACGAGTGGGCAAAAAATTGGCGTGGGCCAAGTGACCCATGGTATATGGCAAGGTCCAGGCCGAAATATCATGGTCAAACAAGGTTTAGACATCAAGACAGTGAAGAAACTGAGAGGCAAAAGTACCGTGGGTCCAAAGAATTGCGACCTGGTATCTAACAGCTTTGGAGAAAATGTCAAGGACAAAAAAGGTAAAGACATCAAAAAATAGGGCTAAGCCCCTAAAGGGTGGCCAAAAATTAGGGTGGGCCAAAATTGACCCATGGAAGACCAAAGGGTTGGTCGAAAAAATTAGGGGGGGGTACGTACAACGGTTGCTGACGCGAACCGTTTGGCACAACCCTTCTTCGAGGGATTTTACAAAAATTAGGGTTATAAAAGAGCCAGGTTTACAAGTGCGAGAATTGGCCGAAAAAATTGTGGGCCAAGAAATGACCCATGGAAGACCAAAGGGATGTGGTCGAAAAGGTCAAGGCCAAAAAGGGTAAAGTCAGGTAAGGAAGACGTCGAGCCCAAAAAGGTCGCGGTCAATCAAGGTCAAAAAGGTCGGTCAAGGTCGTCGTGCAATATCCCTCTCCTACTACTATCGTCTTTCTCCAACACTAGCTGATCAGCTCCTGTTTCTTCATCATAATTTATAAGCTCTTGATTTTAAATATTAGAGAATGGTTACCTAAATAGCAACGCATAAGCTATTTAACTTTCCTTTCACTGACTTTGTATTTAACAATATAATTTAACTTTCTCAAAAAATTCTATTGACTCTATACCAGCGGTGCCTAACCCGTAGCTCGCGAGCAACAAGTTGCTTGCGTACCGTTTTTATGTTGCTCGCGGTTCGCGTATTCACATTCATCACGTTAATTAAAAATAAAAATTTCCAAAATTATATATATATATAATAAATATATATATATATACCTGCTTTCCCTACCATATATATATATACCATAGCATAACACCATAACCTTCATATCTAATTTAAAAAAAAATATATCATTTACATATATATATATATATATATATATATATATATACTAGTGGCTCGCCTAAAATTTTAAATTTTGAATTTGCTCGATATATATATATATAACAACGCAACGCGCCCGCCTGCTGCCTACGCCCTGCCGCGCGCCCAGTATGCTGCGCGATATGCTCTTCAAAATGAACCATTTTCAAAGCCACGCTACATTTGCCTACATCGAAATGTAAGAAAGGTTGTAATTGGTTCATAAACAAATTTCTAAATTCTTTTTAATTTTCATTTTCAAACATAACGTAATTAAATAATTTTATAAAAAATATTAGGCGTTTTCCTTCAAATTTTTTTTTTTTTACCACGATAAATGCTAAAAATATTTGTGATAATAAAAATTAACTTTTGTTACGTAAGTGGTATGGTTCCAGTTTGGTCGAAGCCATATTTTTCTATGTCAGAGTTATCGTATCAGTTTGAAATTTTGCATAGTATTAGTTGATGTTGTGATCTCGCTACAGGCGAGTTTTCGTGTCCGTAGGACACCCCTAAGTGGGTGTTGCCTCTTAGAGCTAGCTCCAGCTACGCCCTGTTCAGCGTTGGAAAGACCCTGGTTAGGCTTATCGTGAAAGTAAATTTGACCTTGAACGATCTTACGCTTTATTATTATTATTATTATTATTATTATTTGACCTTGAGCAAAACAAGGGAAGTATCGGATTGCGAGGGAAAATGCCTAAAGGACGTAAATATAAGGTTACATGCCAGGGGTCCACAGCCTCCCAAAAATTGAAAATGCTCGTAAGAAGGCTGGGGGGCTAGGAAGAAAATATTGAGCCGAGTCCTGATTCAGTTCGAAGTCAGCTGGTGCTGGCTCCAATGGGCCCGCCAAGGATTAGGTAAATATTTGTAGCAAGCAGTGGCCCAGCTGTCTTTATATGTTATCGAACCCGTAGATCTCGGATAAAATATGATGGTTATAAGTTCATAATGGGTGTCTGGGGACCCCCCGAAGAGGATCCGGAGAAAAAATGGAAAAAAAGCTTAAGAGAATGGAGAGAGGTGGAGAAGGAGGTTGGAGAAGGAGTCGGAGTCAGAGGAGTCGGAGTTGACAACAGCACCGGTTACTTGATTGCTGGAAGCAAATAAATATTCAGTTTTGAACCCATATTGGTATCAAAAATATATGTTTATAAGGTCGTAGAACTCCAATATGGATGGTTATAAGTTCGTAAACGGTGTCTGGGGATCTCCCCCGGAGAAGACCCCAAGAAGAAATACATGAACGCAAAACCAGAAGATGGAGGAAGGGGGAGAAGAAGGATGGAGGATGAAGAAGTCTCATGTGTCGGAACAAATGAGTCATAACTGCGCCGATTGCTGGAGCCGGTGCGGTGCTGGATTAATAAATATTCGTTTTTTTTACATTTTGTTCATTTACATTTAATTTTTGTTTTCAATTTAATTTTTTTTAAATTATTTTCAAATTTTTATTATTTTTATTTACTTTGTTTAAAAAATAATTTTTACTAAAATTTTTATGCTTTTCATGTTTATAACGTAAAAAATTTGCGTTTTTACACTCTAAAGCAGTAAATCAGTAAATCAAACCACCCACCCTACCCTCCCCCCCCTCCATGATCTATTGATCTATTAATTCAAGTCATATTTTTTACTAAAATTGATATATTTTACATACCCTAAAGCAGTAAATCAAACGACCCACCCAACCCTCCCACACCAATCCCTGATCTATTGATTCAAGTCATATTTTTTACTAAAATTATTATGCTTTACATACCCTAAAGCAGTAAATCAGTAAATCAAACCTAACACCCTACCCTCCCCTCCATAATTTATTGATCTATTGATTCGTCATATTTTTTACTAAAATTATGTTTTACATACCCTAAAACAGTAAATCAGTAAATCAAACCACCCATCCTATCCTCCCCCACCCATCCATGATCTATTGATTCACGTCATATTTTTTTTTTACTAAAATTGTTGTTTTACATACCCTAAAGCAGTAAATCAGACCACCCTCCCCGTACCCTCCTATCCATCCATTATCTATTGATTCAAGTCATATTTTTACTAAAATTATTGTTTTACATACCCTAAAGCAGTAAATCAGTAAATCAAAATACCCTCTCCAGTACCTTCATACCCATCCTATGATCTATTGTTTCATGTCACATTTCGAGGATGATTTTGGATAAACATAACATAAAATCAAATTCTTTATACACTGACCAATGAATATATGCTAACGTAACAAAGTTTTTACATTAATAAAGCTAACATAGCTTCACCTGAACTAAGAATATAATGTACAACGACAAACCTAACACACATTAAGCACGAATAAACTGTTAACATTACCAAAGTTCCACACTTAACATCAGTAAAGTAACTAACATAGCATACAAAAACGTAACCTATTTACACTTTGTCGACATATCTCTGGCACATATCAATGTTTAATTTTACATTAACATGGTAATATTTAACAAAAAATTATCATAACCTTGTCTAATTATCATACAGACCAACGAATATATGGTAACGTAACAACGTTTTTTACATTAACATAATATTTAGCAAAAATTTATCATAACCTTATCTACTATCATAATTCCCAACGAATAATTGCAAACATAGCAAAATTTTATCCAAACATAAAAATAAGTTCTTTGAATAAAAATATCATAGTAAAGTGTAATAGTTTAAGGATCCTAAAGCAGTATATCAGTAAATCAAACCATCAGCCCCTCCCCACCCTACCATGATCTATTTATCTATTGATTCAGGTCGCACTTCGAGTATCATTTCGGATAAACATAGCATAAAAATAAGTTCTTTATGTACTTATACAACGATATATTGCTAGCGTAACAAAGTTTTCACATTAAAACAGCTAACATAGCATAACCTGAACTAAGAAGATAATATACAACGACAAACCTAACACACCTAACGCCCGAATAAACTACTAACATTAACAAAGTTCAGTACTTAACAACAGTAAAGTAACTAACACAGCGTACAAAACGTAACCTATTCACTTTTTCAAGCATATCTAACATTTCAATGTTAATTTTACATTAACATGGTAATATTTAACAAAAATTAATCATAACCCTGTCTAATTATCACACTGACCAGCGAATATATGCTATCGTAACAAAGTTTTTATTAATATAGTAATATTTAACAAAAATTCATCATAACGTTACCTAACTATCATAAAACCCAACGAATAATTGCAAACAAAGTTTTATCCAAACATAACAAAAATAAAGTTTTATCCAAACATAACAAAAATAAGCTCTTTGAATAAAATATCATAGTAAGTGTAATAGTTTACTGATTTTAAAAACAGTAAATCAATAAATCAGTATGTAAAGAAATACTTTATTTTTCACGCCTTCAAACGATCTATTAGATCTATTGGTTCAAGTAATATTTGAGTATCATCTTGGATAAGCATAAAACCAAAAACAGTTCTTTATATACAGCCTGAAATATATGCTAACGTACCAAAGTTTTTAACATCCAATAAAGCTTAACATAATAATAAAGCTTACCTGAGTACCCAGGAAATATAATGTATAACGACAAACTAACACACCTTACGCACGAATAAGCAGCCAACATTAACAAAGTTCTATACTTAATAGTAAAGTAGCTTGTATGCCTTTGGGAGCAGTATCTATTTACACTTTTTCAAATCCCTAACATATCATTGTTATTTTTACCTTAACATAGTAATTTTTAACAAGAAATTTATCATAACCTTACCTATTATCACATACAGACCAACAAATATATGCTAAGGTAACAAAGTTTTCACATCAATAAAGCTAACATATCTTAACATGAACTAAGAATATATAATATACAACTGACAAAACCTAACATACCTCACGTATGTATAATCTGCTAACATTCACGGGTTCCTACTTATCAAAGGGTGGTAGCTAACAGGTTACTTCAAAAAACACAATGTATCCTACTTTTCCAACATGTGGCAGCAGCTAAAAACGCAGTGATATCTAAAATCGCTTAACAAAGTAACCAATCTATCAAAAATAACCATAATGAACTATGAATTGATACCTTCTCAAAGCGCCACTCACATTAAATATAACGTCATTTTGAATTATGAATAAACGTAGACATTAGCAAAATTCTCGGTAAAACCTTTGACACCCCAGCAAAAACTTAACCTAAGCACACGTTTCTAACACAACATCATAACACAGTAATATCTTTCGAGAAACTTATTATTTCTCTAGCAAAATCAGTGTTAATTTTCACATTGCTATAGTAATATTTAAAACGTAACAAATTAAACATAATAACTTAACATATCTAACACTTACAATGGAGGGAAAACCTACAATAGATACTAACATTTGGAACTACGCGTAAGACATTAACATTTAAGACTATGGGAGCCAGTTCTCAACCTACCCCCTCATTACACCGTAAAGCACAACGTATCCCTGGCACTTTCAATCATATCGCATCAGCTAAAGCGGTATTATCTAACAAATTCCTTAACAAAGTGTCAAACTTAAAAGATACCAGCAACTTGAACTATGAATTGATACCACATTCATCAAAGTGTCTTGCATATAAAATATAACATTTTGAACTATGAATAAACGTGGACATTAGCAAAATTCTCTGTAAACATAAAAATAACCTATCGATCAACACAGATCAACGAATAAACGCTAACAACAGCCCACATACCTTTCAAGGCATTTACGCAATACCTTCAGGTCGTTAGGCATCATTAGAAGTTACTTTATGTTTGCTTACGAAACTTTCACGAATGCGCTCACTCAGCAATATAATCTCAATCTTTACTATACATAACCGAACAATTTTCAACGATGAGTCCCAACTACTCGGAGATCACCCCGGAGATGCATGAAGACCCATCTCGGGGTATCCCAGAAGAGGGGGTATAAGCCAGGGTTGTGGAGTCGGTTCAAAAATTTTCCGAACCAGCGTGCGTGAAATCGATTCCCTTTGGGAATCAGATTTTTTTCATTTCGCTAAGGTCAAACCAGCAATAATAACAAAGCGTAAGAACGTTCAAGGTCAAATTTACTTTCACGATAAGCCTAACCAGGGTCTTTCCAAAGCTGAACAGGGCGTAGCGGGAGCTACCTCTAAGAGGCAACACCCACTTCTGCCTACTAACACGAAAACTCGGCTGTAGCGAGATCACCACATCAACTAATACTATGCCAAATTTCAAACCGATACAATAACTCTAACACAACAAAAAATGACTTCAACCAAACTATTCATACTACTTATATATATATATATATATATATATATATATATATATATATATATATATATATATATATATATATATATATATATATATATCTATATATATATATATATATATATATATATATATATATATATATATATATATATATATATATATAACACTGTATACAGTTTCAAATGTTAGTTTGTATAAAACTTAAAGCTCTTTAATAATTTAAAGATCAAGGACATATATATTATAATTTTAAAGTCTTTTGGTCAGATATGGCATGTAGTTTAAAGTTCTTTTACCAATTTTATTTACTTATGTATTGCATTTTAAAGCTAGATTTATCAAAGTGTATTTTTGTTAGGGTAGTCATTTTGGATATCAACCACTTTGAGATTGTTTATCAAAATAATTAGTCAATTTAGTAAATAATGTGCCATATAGGCCTATTCATATTATTACATATTATTATATATAGTTATATTAGTTATTAGTTTGAATACATATTTTCACTAAAAAAGCAAATGTTAAATATTTTTTTTTTTTTTACACTTTTTGTATGAATCAGTTCTTCCAAATAAATTTATTTGCCATTGATATAATGTTATTTTTCAATGAATTATAACTATTTTTAGTTTCAAAACCACCTTTTAAAAATATAGGTCTCGGTCGGAAAGCCGGAGACTAGTGACCTCCGGCCAGGCCGGGAGCCAGAGATCTTAAAAGGCTGGAACTCCGGCAAGCCGAACGGAATCGATCCAGTGCATCCCTAACCACTGCCGCAACCAACATATA
>JABUQX010058731.1:0-7500 GCA_015478945.1 Trachelipus rathkii
GTTGTGCTTCGTTCGAAGATCAATTTCTGGGTGACAGCGTTTCGCATTATCGTGAAACGCTTTCGCGTTTCGTGCTTCATCCTGTTTCTGCGCTTGGCACGAGTTAAATTATAGAAACGATCGATCTTTCACAATTTTCATAATGTTACGATAAAATTCTCTTATTTTTCGAAAATTGGTCAAATGAATGAAAATATTACATAATAAATATAAAAGATTAGAGTAAAATTGAACAAAACGTGTAAGAATGATCGCTGTTAAGTAACCTTTTACAATCCTAAATTATAAAGGTATTATTCGTCAACTTAAATCGAATAGCGGAGATTGTATGTGTGAATTTAAAGGTATAAAATTGTTTATATTAATGCCTTTGGTATCTCTTAGTTACATTGTCTTTATGTATAAATAAAATTAAACTATTTTTAAGTTTATTTTGTTTTTATAATAACATATAAATATATATATATATATATATATATATATATATATATATATATATATATATATATATATATATAACTCTTTCTCTTTCTTCTTCTTTACTATATATATATATATATATATATATATATATTAATTATTTAATTCTTGTAAGCATGGAAGATATCTTTTTAAGATACAAGTTTATTAGTTTCCTTGATGAAAGGCAGAAGTTACTCTTTATTGATCATGAAAAGATTATAAAAATATATATTTCTCAATCACCTTGCTCTTATTCCTATTGTATTAAGGTAGCTTTTATAGCTAATAAATTGTAACTTGCATCTCTAGCAAGCTATATATCTAGCTAGCTATCTATCTATTTATGTCTGTTTATAACCAACATGTTTTTTTTTCTGTTGCTTTAAACAAACAAAAAACATTGTTTTCTTTTGTTTTTGTTTTTTTTTTCTAATAAAAATATAATATAAATGAAAACATAGAGCTAATTCATAAATTACACATTTATATATTAACTAAATGGAAGGAAAATATTAATAAGTCAGTTTTAAAACAATTTATAACACCAAAATACGATATCAATAATTAAAAACTAATAACTTATAAAAATTTTTATTTTTTATTTCAGCCTCATTTAGAAAAGCAAATTAATTAAGTTACCCTCAAAACGAAGTACTGGAATTGTTCTCTGTCATAAATTTCTTCTTTCTTTCTTTCTTTATCTTCCTTCTATTTTCCCAAGAATGGAAGTAAGGTGCGCGACTAGCATCGGAAAAAAAAGCAGTAGAAGAATATGACAAGTCGAAAAGCCCACCCTTACCGCCCCTCAGTACCATTAATTGGTGAGAACTCATCGCAGTCAAATTTCCACCCTAGAGCTACAGACACTTGTGGACCTCAATATAGTAGATCGTCAATGTAAAGGTTCATCCCTTGGCCCAGAGGTGTGGGTTACAACCATACCCCCCACAATCCCCGCAATTCCCTCTATTATACATCTTTCTTCTCGCCTCTACCAAACTCACATTTCTCTCCTTCAAACATTCGTTTTATGACTCAATCCACTTTTTCTTCGGTCTCCCAGCCGGTCCCGGTTCCCAACACACTCGCAACTATACATCCGCTTAACCAACCGACTATCATTCATCCCTTCCATTTGACCAAACTATCTCAACATAATTTCATTTATTCTCATTTACCTTTCTTCCACCACACAACTCGCTAATAAGTTCATTCATATTTATCAATTCTTCTCACACCTAGCACTCCCTAAGATTGTCCATCTGAACACATTGAACTTTAAATCTACTTCTTATTCAGACCATAGTCTCACTACTATACAATAACACACAGGTAACAACATACCTACATGTAAGACCTAGCACACTCCAGACTTAGTCCCTTTACATTCACCAACGATTTAATTACCCAGCCACCTTCCTGCCATTCACAACTTTCCTACTACACTCTGCATCGTCCGTTCCTTCTCATCCATATATACCTAAATATTTAAACTCAGACACTTGTTCAGCTGCTCACCATCAACATAACTTCACACTCAGGGCCTGTCCTCCTCACAACCATAACCTTACTCTTATCCACGTTGCTTTTTACACCCTGCCAAATCTCTAACAATCCTCTCAAACTCTCTTCAGATTCGCCACTGAAAACCAAATCATCCGCATACAATAGGTAGGGCACCCTCCACTCATCTCCATTCTCTACCATTCTAACAGCATTTCCTGCCATCCCCACCTCAGATTCTTTCACCTTATTCATATACAAATTGAATAACAAGGAGACATAAACACAACCCCTGTCTCACTCCGCCTATTAATCCTAAACCAATCATTCCCAACCATTTTATTCTTCTTACACACTTGCACACTATCATCATACATACTTTTGATTCCATTCGAAACCTACCACCAACACCATATATCACTAACACCTGCCATAAAGCTTTCCCTATTAACTCTATCATACATATATTGCAAATCATAAAACCTAAATACAATTTATTCTTCTTCTCCCTCATTTTCTCAATCATTTTGTTTTCAATGTAGATAAAATTCTAACTATTATATTATTCTATCAAATTTCTATACTTTATTATTCGTAAATAAATTACAATTACTTTATTTAAAATATTTTATCAGATAAATGCATATCAAATCGTATAATAGAAAGAATACTTTTAAGACTTTTAGAGCTCCGCAATGATACAATTTTGAATTGACGCTTTGTTCTTACTCAAAAATGACACGTATTCATATTGTATATTTTATTGATAATTTAAGAACCCAATGAAAGAAATGTTTAACTGATTAATAAATATATTTTTTATATTAATTAACATTAATTTTTCGTATTTATAAGTGCTGAAAGTTAGTTTTAATTATTATTAGGCCTACACTTTGATATATCTTAAAGCATAGATTCTCAAACCTATTTCGTCTACTGCCCACTTTGAAAATCAATTATTTTTCAGCGCCCCCCAATTTTTTTTTTTACTTTACAAAACTTAAAAACCACATAATGACATTATATATATATACGGTATATATATATATATATATATATATATATATATATATATATATATATATATATATATATATATATATATATATATATATATATATATATATATATATATATATATATATAGTATAAATATAGTATATATATAGTATAAAAACTAAATTTATACAATCAAACAGGTTTCTTAAAGCATTTTTCTTGTGTTTTAAAAGACTCGGAACACTTGCAGTTATTTAACCCTCCATATTTCCTTATTAAAACTTAAGATTTAAGGAACTAAATTTTGTTTATTTATTTTAGAGTTTGCTAAATTTATTTATTAAGTTATTTCCTTTTAATAAGTAAATATTAATGTATACGCTATTTATCTTTCTTTAAAAAACTGTATATTGCTGTAAATAATTAATTGCAAGATTAAAAATTATTTAGTTACCCTTTATTTCGTAAGAAGTACGAATAATTTAGAATTATTTTACTAAAAATTATTTCGTTTGATGATATAAATATTATTTTACGTTTATCCTTTATCATTAATAATTTATTTTTTCGAACTTCTTCAACGAATAACTGAGGCTAGAGAACTCACGATTTCAGAAAGCAACTGGAGTAGGTCTCTAGCTCTTTTCTTGGTGGCAACTGTACTCTAACTACTTTAGAAAGGCATTAGTTTCTCAGCCAAAACCTTGCAATAGCTAATTGGGCAGCTACTAGATTAGCTTCAATACTTTCGGAAGTCGCCAGAGTACTGTTTACGGACGGTAGCGACCGTTCCCAAACCTTTGGGTTTCTCTAGAGTCTTCGGAAGTCGCCGAAGCTCGAACCCATTCCTTCGGTAGTGACAGTCGGATGGGCCCTCAATAAGACAGTAGTACACAATACAGACGAATTCGGAATTGGACGAGGTATTGTTTTATCTTACGGTAGTACCGTTCCCAAACTCACTTCGAGTTTCCCTATTGTCTTCGGAAGTGACCAAGGTTCGAATTCATTCATTCGGTAGTGACCCCTATGAGACATTAGTTTCTGTCGACCAAGGCCTTTAGCCTTTCCCCATTCGAATTCGGAAGTGGCCGAGGTATTGTTTTACTGGACGGTAGTACCGTTCCCAACCTCACTTCGAGTTTCCCTAGAGTCATCGGAAGTGGCCGAGACTCGAGCCTATCGCTTCGGTAGAACCGTTGGATGAGTCCCCTTTTAGTTAGCATAACCCCATCCCTTACCCCTGTCATTATTTATGGTTATCATTCTGTAATAGTCTATTCCCAAACAAGTATAATTCTTAAGATAGACTTGTGTATAGGACCAAACACGCTTACTTAGAAGTCACCTAGCTCACTCCGAGTTCACTCATCCTGAATTGCCACGTATAACACGCTAGTCCAAGAATTTTGTGTCAAATCAAAGATAACTACGCTACCAAATTGTGAAAAAATATTTTAATAAAATCTTTGTTAAATAAAAAAGTTTATTCTTATCCTGCCAATTGAAGATTGACTTGTAAAATTTTAAAAATTTTACATAGGTGGGAGAGCGGTGAGACAAATTACACAGTATTCCCTTACCGCTCTTGCTAAACAGGTGGCAAGCAGTCAATAATAAATGTTAATAGTAAAAGAAACTTTAATAATAAATTTTAATAGTAAACTTGTATTAAAGATAAACTCAAATAAAAATGTCACTAAATCAAAGACTACTAAAGAACTTTCAAAGGAAATTATTGTTAATGATAATAATTAAAATCATAACAACAATCAAAACGAATAATGAGAGTGATCTAGTTAATAATCTTAATAAAAATGAAACAATTTTTAAAGCATTTGTATAGAGTTATTTAAGAAAATTGAAAATTGTTCAAGCTCATAAAAGAAATATGATAGTTGTTTTTCTAAATATAACAGAACCCTTTCAAGATAAGAAAAGAAAGCGAAATAAAAGAAGTTAGTTCAAATAAAAGATAGTCATACTAATACAGACAATAACGATGATATAGAGAATGACGCTACTAACGATATTGGTAATAGAAAGAATAAGGGTAATATTGACTATATTAATAAAGATTGTAATATTAAATGGTATAATAAAAATAGAGATGATAATAATGCTTTTTATAGTGATAATGAGAATAATAACGATAATAATAACAATGCTGATGATAACTTCATTATTCACAATGATTATAGTATTAATAGTGACAATGGAAAAGATGATAATGATAGTTGTAAGATTAACGATACAAATAATTGCGATGACACCGATGATAATGATGAAAACAGTAATATTTATAGTAATAATAGTAGCATTGATGTTAATAATAAAAACGAAAACGGTAATAATAAAAGTATTTCAATAGATCGTTTTTCTTTCTTAAATCTTTATCTGGAATATTTAAAACTATTTAATGGCAATAATGATAATAATGACGATTGTAGTAATAATAAGAACGGTAAAAATAATGATAGCTCTGTAAATAGTTTTTCTTTCTTAACTCTTTATCAGGAACATTTAACGTGTCCTTCACTTTGAATTTTTCCTGATATTTTTTAGTTCGTTCATTTCCTTAAGAAGTTAATGTAGTAATGTAAAGTAATTTTTTATAAAATGATTTAAGTTATTTGTTGCAGTATATTTCCGAGAAATTTTAAGAGGTATGCAAATTATCATTTAGTTTGTTAAAGAGGATTAGCTGTATAAAACAGTTGTAATATGATGAAATATGTCATACTAATTATTTATCTTTGATGATATAATAATTTATCTTATTGTTTGCATAATGGAGGTTAAAGAAAGATATGAAGAGAAAGAGAGATCATTGAAAGAATGATTACAAGTCTAATTATGGAAATGATGAAAATTATTGATTGAATTTTAGAGATAAAATCCGTGGATATTTTGAAGATCATAAAGTTGATAAAGTAAAGAGGAATTTTTGAGACTTGAGTTTTGAAGTTCTCTTAATTAAGTTGTTTACAGTTTTTATGAGTTGATTTGAGGTTATTAAAGTATTGTGTGATTTTTGATATAATGAAGTTATTGATATTTTTAAAATGATTTTAAGCAATGATGGTTCTAGGACAACAGTTGATTTTGATTTGAAGATGTTAATTGATTTTGTTTTTTCTGTTGCAACAGAGGTGTTTTTTTATGTAAGAGGAACCACACGTGCTGCCTTCTTTGGTTTTGCCTTGCGGTTGACACGGGGTGGTCAAACTTATTTGCCGGTTAAATCCAAAATAGTTAAATTTCTTAGGAAGCGCTATTGCAAATTCGCTTCGGGGTAAGTGAATTTTTTGGTTATTATTGCTGTTTAATAATGATTGAACAAATCATAGGTTTAAATGAATATATTATTTTTTTATGAGAAGAAATCAATGTATATAATAAAGTTGCTTTTTTTATTTTAGAGAAATCTTTTAGGAGAACATATATTACAGAGGAATTTAAGTATGTGAAGAAAGTGAGAAGAGATATTTGTTGCAATATGAAAGGAGTGTAATGAGTTAAGACCTTTTGCGAAAGTTATCGGATAAGGTAGTAATTTTTTGTTTTTTTTTGGTTTAATGACCTTTTCAAATTTATTAAGTGTCAGTGTCTGAATTTAAAGATTTTGTTAAATTTTGTAAATATAATTTTTAAGACTTGATAAATATTTCTTTGCAAGTTATACTCTTATATTATTGAAATGAATGAAGCGAGTACTAGGTTTTATTAAATTATTTATCCGGAGTATAAATATTATGTTAATTAGGTGGAATATTCTTTCCTTTTCCTAAAGAAGTTAATATCTTAAGAGGGGGATGTGTAAAATTTTTTGAATTTTTTTTAAAACTTTATTTAGAAAAGCAAATTAGTTAAGTTGCCCTCAAAACGAAGTACTGGAATTGTTCTCTGTTATAAATTTCTATTACATTATTATTCGTAAATAATCAAAATGACTTTACTTAAATATGTTTGGTAGGTATAGATAAATGTTATACAAATGTATAATAAAGAATAATACTTTTAAAGAATTTTAGAAGCTCCGGCAGTGATTCAATTTTGAATTGACGCTTTGCTCTTTCTCAAAAATGACAATATTGTAAGTATATATAAGTCAATAATTTTAAAGAATTTGTAATAATATTTATAGTCATTAAGATAAATATTAATATTTTTATGGTCATGTCAATTTTTTTTTTTACGTTTCTTTTGGAGAGAGTTTTACTAAATAATGAATTTTGTAAAATTTCCCGATAAGAGAGAAAATTATTTTATTGTTCAATTATGTATTTGAGTTCAGTAATCAGGCTTTTGTTTCTTTACGCTTCTTTATTGTTTGTTAATTTGGATAGTTGTTTGTTATATAAAAATTTATTTATACATAGATTTTTAAGTTAATGAATTTTAGGTTGATGATGTTGTTTTTAAGTGGTCAATTGTGAGAACGATATGTTGTTGACTGTGGTGTGTGTTTGCTTCTCTATGGTGGTGTATTCTAGCGCGGAGTATGGGCGGGCTGTACATTGTGAGATGCTCGTT
>JABUQX010058731.1:32500-37500 GCA_015478945.1 Trachelipus rathkii
TTGAGTTTGCCGACCACTGGCTTAGGTTATCATCTTTTCATAAGTTAGGAGCGTTTCATAGGTTAGCGTTGCTTGGCTAGGTTAGGTTTCATTAGAAATTATTGCAGCAGCAATTGATGGGTTAGAACTGTTTTGTTATATATATATATATATATATATATATATATACTTATATATATATATATATATAATATATATATATATATATATATATTATATATATATATTATATTATATATAAATATATATAAGCATCATCATCATCATCACCCACCTTCTTTCACCAAACTGTGGAAGCACAGGAAACCAAAAAGTAGTAGGGAAATATTAGGCAAGTAGAAAAGAAAGCCCAGTCTTAAAACCTCCTTTATACCCTTAAGTGAGGACTCGTCGTAGTCAGAAAAATCCACTCATGGATTTCACGGGATTGCGACGGACCCTCACTATGGCATCTCGTCAATGTAGGGTTCATCCTAGGCGGGCCACAATCATATCCCCTCACAAACCCTGCCATTCTTTTCTATTATGAGCCTTTCTTCTTCTGCCAACTCACATTCCTCTCTTCTAGACATTCCTTTACTGAATCAATCCACTTTTTCTTCGGTCTCCCAACAGCCGGTCGATTCCCAACACACTCACCACCATACATCCGCTTAACAAACCGACTATCATCCATCCTTTCCACATAACCAAACCACCTTAATATACTTTCATAATTCTCTCATATACACCTTTCTTAACTCCACATAAACCCTAATACGTTCATTCCTTATTTTATCAATTCTTCTTACACCACACACGCCCCTAAGATTGTCAGTCTGATCACATTATACTTTAGATCTATACATCCTATTCCAGACCATAGTTTCATTACTGTACATTAACACAGGTAACAACATACCCTCATGTAAGATCCTAGCGTGCTCAAGACTTAGCTCCTTTACATCCACCAAGGATTTAATTCCAACAGCCACCTTCCTACCATTCACACCTTTCCTACTACACCCTGCATCATCCGTTCCCTTTTCATCTATCATATATTCTAAATATTTAACATCAAACACTTGTTCCAGGTGCTCACGATCCAAAATAACTTCATACCGAGGAACCTCCTCACTCACAATCATAACCTTATTCTTTTCTACTTTTACTTTCAAACCCTTTCTTTTACACACCCTACCAAATCCCTCTAACAATCCTCTCAAAATCTCTTCAGATTTTCCACACAAAACCAAATTATCCGCGAATAATAACTAGGGCACCCTCCACTATCTTCCATTCTCCATCATTCTAACACCTTTCCCTGCCACCCCCACCGCCAATTCTTTCATAACCCAATCCAAATACAAATTGAATAATCAAGGAGACATAACACATTCCTGCCTCACTTTGTCATTACTATTAAGCCAACCACTTTCAACTCTATTTATTCTTACACACGCTTCACTATCGTCATACATACATTTGATTCCATTCAGAAGCCGACCGCCAACACCATATATCACTAACACCTGGCAAAGAACTTCGCTGTTAATCCTATTATGCGCTTGTTGCAAATCCATAAAACCTAAATACAATTTATTCATCTCTCTCATTTTCTCAATCATTTGTATCAATCACTTGATCCACACATCTTCTGTCACTTATAAACGGTTCTTGTTCTTCACTAATCAGTCCCTCAATCCCTCGACGCCCTCTTTCGACCAAAATACCAGCGTATATCTTCCTTGCAACACTCAAAAAACTAATTCCCCTATTATTCCTACAGTTACACTTATCCCCCTTACCCTTATATAAGGGTACTATTACTGCTCTCCTCCAATCTCTCGGAACTATACCCTCTATAAAAGCTTTGTTGCACAACTTCCAAATTCAATCAATCACCATCTCGCCTCCGTTCTTGATCATTTCACCAGTAATTTCATCTATACCTACAGATTTACCATTCTTCAAGTTTCTCACTCTACCGATTACCTCCTCCTTGCTAATGGCCTCATCCGCAAGATAACTATTTCTTCTAGTACCATCAAACCCACACACACATTCACTATCACCTATTTATTACTGCCAATGCTATGCAGATTTTCGAAGTGTTCCCTCCAAACCCTCCTTACATCCATTTCATCAGTTACGAAAGCACCATTTCCTTTCATTATTTTCCTTATTCTCTTTCGGTTAAGAATGAGAAACTGGGATTTCCAGAAGAGCTTCCTATTCCCTTGTAGATTCCCATTCTTCTTCCTCCCAAACTGTTTATATACCTCTTTTATCTTCCTAAGTATGCATCATTTATTGTTCCTTTTTCCTATTTGTATAGTTCAAACATCTTTCTTTTGAAACCTCATCATTGGCTTCAAGTACATTCAACCACTCCTCTTTTTTATTTTAAACCGCTTACATTACATCTTCATTCCATCAGTCACTGTTGAAATTCTTACTTCCTACTTTAGCACATCCACATATTTCTCTTGCACTACTAGCAAAGACTTCCTTCATTTGCGTCCACATTTGTTCAGTTTCATCTTGTTCATATTAAAATAATTTATTTGGAAGAGTTCTTAAATACTTTTCCTTATTACCTTGTTCACCTAACTTCTCACTCTTAATTCTCTTTGCTTAATTCCTTACCTCTTTCCTCTCCATCCAAGCCCACACTAATTTAATCTAATATAAAACAACATAATGATTTGATAATCATATCCTCAAACCCATCACATACTTCAACATCTCCTTCTTCACCAACAGAAAATCAATCATATTTCTTTTTACTTTGAAATAATCTCTGCTTACACCAACTCTAGTATACTTATGAAACTTGCTTTTGAAGAAAGTACTACTTAGACACATATGTCTCTCCTCACAGAAGTAATTCCCATTCTACGAATCTTATTTTCTCCCATCACCCAAAACTTACCTGTTATGACATTTCTTTTCTGATAACCTATCCAACCATTTAGGTCGCCCAACATAATCATTCTGAATTTCCTACTCACTGCATCCAAAACATCTTTCAGATTATCCCTGCAAATCGCACTCTTCACAAAATCACCCTCCGATGGACCATATGTTACACCAAACATACCTTGACCTTTTTTTAAACTAGAATTTAACCATTAGGATTCTAGCACTCTAGCAAACATAATCCACCATAGTTCTATGACACAGGTCACCCATCAGAATCGCAAATAGAGTTGGTGATTTTTTTTGATTTTTTGAGAAAAAAATCAATTTATGATTTTTTGGATTTTTTGGATTTTTTTGAGATTCGTGACGTCACGCGAAATATAATTTGTAAACAAACTTTTCTTAAGTGCGATATAGTATTATTTTTTAAGTGATTTGTTGAATTTTATTCATTCTATATAATACATATAGGAAAATCAGAAAGGATTTTTTCAGATTCGTTACGTCACGCGAAATTAAATTGTAAACAAACTTTTTTTTAAGTTCGATATAGTATTAATTTTGAAGTGATTTATTCAATCTATGTAAATCAAAATCTTAAAATAGGGCCTATAGTCTATGACACAATGAAACAGCAACACTAAAGAGTGTTACAGACTTGTTGCGGATTATAATGATAATATATTACATCAGAAATAAAAGAAACCTTTGTGAAACATGATCCTTTGTTGACAATAGTGGAGAAATTTGGACCAGAGTAGCCTTGCTATAATATTATTATTTTAATTTTTTATTTCTATTGAAGTTAAATTACTTAAATATACAAAAAAAAATTTTTTTTAAATATATAAAAAAGCAAAAAATCCAAAAAATCAATAAATAATCATTTATTGGAGCAAAATATCAAATGAAAAAATCAGTTGATTTATATCAATTGATTTTTTCCGTGCCATCCCTGACCGCAACCCCTTCTCTCCCACTCCCAATCCTCTCCACTCCAGCACACACACACATTTCCCATTACACCACTCGTCTTTACCGCTTCCTTTCATTATTGTTTCAGTGACGGCGAGCAAGTCAAATTTACCCTTTCTAAATACATTCATCACTTCTCTCATCTTCTCATATATATACTATATATATATATATATATATATATATAAATTATATATTATATTATATAGATATTATCATATATATATATATATAATATATATTATATATATATATATAAAATAATATATATTATATTATACTTTTATATATATATATATTATATATATAATATACAGTATATATATATATATATATATATATATATATATATATATATATATATATATATATATATATATATATATATATATATATATATATATATATATATATATATAGTATAGATTTTACCAAACTTTAAAACGTTTGCAAATATTTACTAAGGTTTGATTGCCCTTTAATTAATTCAACTATTCATTAAAACTTTTTAATTAAAACATATTAAAATATTTCACAAAACAATTTAATTAATTTGACATTGCTATATAACAATAATATAATGCCCAAAATGACGGGCCCACTCTAGCTTTCGTCTGTTCTTTCTTTCAGACCTTGTTCAAGAGTAAGAGTTCATTCCATAAATTTTAAGCAAAGAATAAATTTTTTAGTTGGATGTTACTTTTTTTATTTTTCTTGACGATCCTAATGCTATATTCTGAATGAAGTCTATTTTAAACTCACCGTCTTGTTTATTGAAGTTCCCTGAATTTTTTATGAAATATGCTTCAATAATTTTTCTTTTATTGATTTGTGGGGCAGAGGAGATTGGTTGCATATTTTGAATATCTATTGTATGATTCCGGGTTGATCTGTGTGTTACCAACGCTGAATTAATTCTGCCAGATAGCAAATCTTGTTTGTGTTGCTCTCGACGCCTTTCAAAATCATTTGTCTCGCCATAATATGAGTCAGAACAGTGTAAACAAGGGACACGGTAAACCACAGGGCCTGTTTTTATATTCGCGGATTTCGGGGGACAAAGCAGCTTTTTTAGCAGTAAATTATTGGAAGGAACAATATTAACATTTTGAGGGATAAAC
>JABUQX010058731.1:42500-74937 GCA_015478945.1 Trachelipus rathkii
TCAATCACCTAACTTCACTTCTCCTCGCCATATATTCCAATAACATTCCATGTACTCAGATTTTTATGTAGCTACGCTGAAAGATACAAGGTAGCTAATGGCCGTTACGACCAGGTCCGAGGCATGTATTGATATTAATAGGGTGTAAATAATTGGTATCGAGCCCATAGTCCAGCTTTCACTGTATTCCTCCTAGTCGCCTATCACGAACACAGAGCGAACGCTGTGAAAATTCTTACTTCACCACAAACAAGGATATATATATATATATATATATATATATATATATATATATATACAAAAAAAAATATATATATATATATATATATATATATATATATATATATATATATATATATATATATATATATATATATATATATATATATATGGAGTTATTTGTATATATATATAGTTGGTTATGAGTATATATTGCTATATGTATATATAGTATATTATAAGAATATATAGCAGCAGCATATATATATTAAGTAGTGGTATATACAAGCAACCAAAATAATTTATCCTCTGCGATGGTTATATATATATATATAGCAGAGCAGTGTATATATATATGGTATATGTATATATACTCTACTCATCGAAATTAACGCAATCATTAAGCAATTATGAAGAGGTGAAAGGTTGTTGAACGCGAAGACACTTTATTGACAAGAACATGGTAGATTCCTCCCAGAACCATAGCTGAAAGAGTGTGGAGGCCGGCAAAGTGCTATAGGGTCTCTGGTGCAGTAGGGCTTCTGGGAGGTTCACTCACGCAAACACACAATGTTGGTACGTACGGTGACGGCCGCGGGGATGATGTGTGGGTCTATCTCAATAGTGTATGACTCCCCACTGGCCCAAATGACTGGTCTGATCGCCCCCGGCGCGCTCGATGAGGGGCGAATGCGACCCAGACATTGGAATATCCTGGCTGTCGTGCAGTGCCTGGTGGTGCAGGTCTTAGGAGTGGCCCGGTAGAGGGGAAGCCGTGCTTCGTCGGATCCGCAACGTTTCAAGATATCCCATTAAATGTTCTGATTGGGGTTATGGTCCTATATACTGGCCACTCCAACGCTGTAAATTTAACTATCTTAAGGTAGTGTTTCACACATTGGGCCTTGTGTTGTCTTGCATTGTTATGCATTTGAATGAAAGAGTTCCCGATGTAGGGGATATGGTATGACATATGGTTCGAGGATGTCTGTGATATACCTTACGGCTGTAAGAGTGCCTCCATCGAAGATGGGCTACTCCGTAGGCCCCGATAAAGAGATGCCTCCCCAGACCATAACCGATCCACCTCCAAACGGTGGCAACTGCAGCATTGCATTTTGTGCGAACCTCTCCGTTGGTTGTGTATACTTCTAGCACGCCGTAGTCCGAGGCGTACAGAGACACTCTCGACTTGTTCGTAAAAGCTCCTTTCAAAATGAACTTAATTTGGAAGCTTCTGCACAAAATGCAATTTACTTAAATGTGCCTTCTTGTATAGTGGACCTCTGGAAGATCTCCGGGGCAGGTAATTATGTTCCGCAAGGCGTCGACGCCCCGTATTGTCACTCACCCTGGTGCCGTGCTCCTCCGCCAGCTGTATCTGCAGATGTCGGTCCGTTGTGTGGCGCTCTCGCAGTGCACACAGACGTATAAATCGGTCTTCCACGGGTGTCGTGGCCCTGGACCTACCTTGTCCCCGCCGGTGATCATGTGTCAGGGTTTCCTGGTACCGCTGGACTACCCGTGCAATACTTGTGTGTGCCACACCGAATCGTCGATCAAGTGCCCATTACACGTATCCTGCGACGTGGAGTGTTGTTATCTGCACGCACTGATCTCTTGACAGTTGACGAATATCCATTCCCTCTCCGTATCCTCTCCATGTTTATCGGAGTAGCTGATCCTTCGCTCGATTATACCCCCACCTCTCCATGGTCTAGTTAAGTGGTTTATGTTTTCCAAAATTGATCTCGGTGACGGCTCCAATACTGCAGCCATTTCTTTACGGGGTGGTTACATAATTACACGGATGCTGTCGTCTGTGTTGGTGTGGGGTTTCGTGGCATTAGGGCCTTTCCCGTTACTGCGAGTGACATTTACCCTAGTCGTGCGTTATTTTCGACGAGTAATATATATATATATATATATATATATGTTAAGGGTTAACCTGCAACTTGTAAGTTGGAGTATATATATATATATATATATATATATATATATAGCATTTTCTTCTAATCTAATGAAATTTGGCAATAGCGCAGGTATCGGTAATTTTGCAGCATTGCATTATTTTTAAAGTAAAACTTATGAAACTTATAAAATACAAGTCACATGTTTTATAAAGTCTCGTCGTAAAACATCTTTAATTTTAACATCGGTTTATTCGTTCATAAGAAAAGTTAGGTTTGTTGCTGTTGTACATTATGTTTTTAGTTTAAGTGATATTATGTTAGTTTTACAGATGCTAAAACTTTGTTATGTTGGCTTTTATGCGTTGGTCAGTGTGATAGTTAGGCTAGGTTATGGTAAATATTAATATGATAATGTAAAACTAACTGTGATATGTTAGAGAAATGCCGGATAAGTGGACGTTGATTAAGTTTTCCAATATGATGTTACCTACTTCTTGATATTGTGCAGTGAAATTTGTTAATGTTAGCATTTTATTCATAGGTAAGGCATGTTAGACATGTTTTGTTTATGTTATAAACATTAAAAACCTAGAAATTTATATTGTGATCATACTACAGAACTTGTTTTTATGTGATGTTTATCTCCAATTGACACTTAAAGATGACTTTAATCACTTAATATTGGATATTTTTCCATTTTTTTTTTAAAGTTTTTTTTTTAATATTAAAATGCTAATGTTAAATTAGCATTGATAGGAAAATAGACGTGACTCAAAAATAATGTTTGGTTGAGTTTTGCATCTACTGCTAGCTGCTTTACTGTTCTTAAACAATGAATTATGTTAATGTTAGCAGTTTATTCATATGTAAGTTTGGTTTCTATGTTATGCTCTTAGTTTAGGTGATATTATGTAAGTTTTACAGATATTAAAGCTTTGTTATGTTAGAATTTATTCGTCGATTTGCATGATAGTTGGGTCAGGATATGATTATTTTTGATAGGTTTTGCTAAATCTTACTATGTCAATATTAAGATAACATTGATATATGAATTATAACAATTTTTATGTTATAAAAACATATATACTACTGCGTAATGCTTTGTAATACATATTAAAGTCACATGATTTTAAAAGTAAAATTGTAAAATATATGCTAAGGTGAGACATTGGATAAATATTTGTTAGGATATTCTATGCGAAACACTTACATAATAATATTAAAAAAAATACTTTAATTAAAAATCTTGTTTTATGTTAAGTTTATTTATAGAATTTTAACAACTTTGAAGTATTTAAGTTAAAGTTGAATAACTAATATAAATGTAAGTGAATAATTATTAATTAAAAAGAATGAAATTTAGTTAAAACATAAAAAAGTTTTTAATAATTATATGTTATGTTCATAAAAAAAGTTATTTTTGTGCTGTGATTATGCAAAATACTTGTCCATATATGATGTAAAGCAGTAAGTCAATAGAGCATGCCATATGTTTGGCATGATGGGAGGGTTAGGAGTATATCGTTTACGGTCCTGCTTTACTGCTTTAGGGTCAATGAAATACATATTTTTAATAAAATTTCTTAAAATTTTAGTAAAAACAAAATGATTTATAAACTTTTTAACAAAAAAAATAAAATTTTATAAATAAAAAGTTTTAAAAGAATTATATCCTTATGTATGGGATATGCGAGGCGTAATCTCTCTATTAAATTCTTACGTATTGCTCACGATCCTATCTATGTGTATTTCAATTTCAACTATATCGCCAAATAAAAATTTTTGAAATTTTTCATTTTGAAGTTTAAAATATTTGGAAAAATTTTTTCTTTAATATCGCAAATTTTTTTTTTTGTTTCTATTAAAAAAATAACTGAAAAATATATTATTTTTTCTATGTTTGTCTGTTTTTTAGGCTCTGAAAGATAATAGAAAGTGGGAAACAGAACTATGTACGCACGAGCTTTCCTGTCCTTCTTTTCAGGAATATAAAAGTTATAGAAGACAAGAGCCAAACTAAAAGATGGACAGGCTCGTACGATCAGCAACTCCGTTACCCAGTAATACATCGTATTTACTATAATTCCCATCTTATTTCCAACATTCCAAGCTTAAAAAAACCGTGTGCTCGCAAATCAATTAAATTAAAACAATTATATTTTCAGTATTATATTATATATATATATTCATTTATATATTTTATTAATATTAATATAGTATATATAATATAACAATATTAATATAAAAATAGATAATAATAATAATAATAATACAATATCAAATATTATATGCATAATTTAGAAAATTCTATAAAGAAAAGGCCCAAAAATGTTAAGTAGAGACTACTTAATAATAGTTACTACAAAGGAATGGAACTAAGCTCCAAGTCTTCATCTTGGTCTCAGAAGGATCCTCTAAAAAATATATTACATGATAAAAAAAGACTTTTTCTAAAACTGAAAAATAATATTTAATATTCTTTTTTAAACTATATAGCAAGTGAATTGAATAAATAGAGATAATGCTGTAGCAATAACTAAAAGAACTTACTGTTCTATTCTGACAAAGTTTATCAACACATATGCGAATGTAATATCATAGATTAATAATACTATTGATATAGATAATAATGTAAATAATAATGGCAGGAAGTAATTTAAATACAATATTATACACTACTAATTAACAATTAATGGGAAATTTAATACTATATAATTTAGCTGAAATAGGGCTTCTCTGACATTCTGGTTGATCATAAACTATTTCATCAATAATACCATTAATAGTAAATAAATATAAATATAGTAAATAATTTAAATATTAAAATTACATAAATCCGATCAGTGTTTTTAAAACAAAAATTCAAAAGATAATAAACAATAATAAAAATAAGTAATAATATAATACAAATAATAATAATAATGGTATAGATCTAATAAACAAATAGAAATGTATATGATAATATATATTTTATATATAATATTTATTTGAATAGTTAACATTTTTGATAATATAAATAAATAAAAAAGTATAATTTTTAACTCAGTGTATAAATATAAATAATAATAATATAATAATAATATAAATAATAATAATAATAATAATAATAATAATAAGAAGAAAGGTATCATAGGTGTATATGATTTGTTTTTTGATAAGGGTATGGTTTTTGCACCTCACCCACAGTTATAGGGAACCAAGGGAACAGACAGACATTGCTGACCCATCAGTGTAGCAATAAACAAATATATATAATATATATATATATACTTGTCTCTATTATATTTTATGCATTCGAATCTGTATAATAGATATATATTAAATAATTTATAATATAGTTAAATAATTATAATATTATATTATTTATCAGGGGCGACTATACATAGGGTAGGCGTAAAAGATATCAATTAAGAATTTTAGGTTTATAATTAATTTTACGGGCAGTGATTATTTTATCGTTTCAACGTTTCGATACTATCTTAAAAATGAAAAGACTAATTTTTATTCTATGCGGAAAGTACATCAAAAACTTGATAATAGTAACTTCAGATCAAATAATTGATTCAATTGTAGAAATTACTTCGCCTCCTAACTCTGATTCTTCACCTAAATTTTCTATGCTTACGGACGGAAGATGACGTGAATTTTTCTTCAGCTATAAGGGAACCGGGGTGTCATGTCTTTCTAAATTGAAATATACGAAACCTTTCGTTCTCTATCCGTAAATATTGCGAAATGCTTAAAAAAATAAAACACAGAAAAAGTACAAGCTTGATGGCTCGGATTAAGTGCCAAGTGTTTAATCTTTGTAGTCGAATGTGTCCTGAATTATTCTGATATTGAACTTATTACTTACTATTATAATTATTAATGGTATTTAGATTTTATAGATTAAAATGAATTATGAACTAATGCATAATAAAGGAGATTTTATGATTAAAGAAAAAGACACTTGCTAAAAACTTTTCTATACTACCACAGCTTATTTTAAACTGGATAGGCCTAAGAGAAAATTTAATCAATGATGTGCTTTAAAATTAAGTCTAGTTTAGAGCGTTGATCAAATGTCATGTCCAACTTCGACAGAAAATAAAAGCGTACGTCATTATATTAATTAAGATATGTTTTCGATGTTTTCCTTCACCTATATAGTATATATTATATAATTGATATGATATAATATATTTATTATATATATAATATATTAAAGTTTATAATATTAATATATATAGTGTATATTATAGTATTATATAATATATATATAAGAAAACTCTGCCTTTATACCAGTGTATTCTTCCAGTACGCTACTGATAATATTATACTATATATATATATAATATATATATATATCATTGGTGGGGAAAATATAATATTATATAAATAAATAAATTATGTATATATAAATAAATAATATAATAAAATTTTATATATATATTATATATTATATATATATATATATTATATATGATAATATTATTATTCTATTATTTATATATTAATATAGTTTATATTATACATAGTATTACTATAAGATATATTATTAGTTATTATAGTATAAAATTATGAATATATTTAATACTATTATCTATATCCCTATATAGTTATGAGAATATCTATATATATCATACATATTATATAATATATATATTATATATATATATATATATATACTATGATATATAGTCATCCTATATATATAATCAGTATACTTATATAGTATATATATATATCTAATATAATTTCAATCCAGTTTCTCAGTAGATGGGAAGTCAATTGAGAGACAAAAAGTAGCACCAGGGACCCTTGTACATGTAGGAACACTCTTATTAAAAACACGAGTTTCCATCGTCAACGCTAAATATACGACAATAATATTACAACAACTAAAAACTGTGGTTACAAGAGTTTACAAATAATCAATATAAGCAAAACATGTGGTTCTTATATGTTAAACGATACTATATTTACTGTGTTTTAATACAAGTATATACAATTTCGAAACGTGTTCTTAGAACAGCAGAACAACAATAAAAGTAACAATAACCACTTTAAATTTCAATTATGTACATTAGCTCTTGTCGGAGACGGTAAAACAAAAGATAGCAGGCTAACTATCATCAAAATTTAACAATTTATTAATGGATAGATTAAACCGGGAGTCACTGAATATACTTACAATTACTTTTGAACGCGTTTTGGCTACGGGAAACTATTATGGTAACATCTGACGCCATTTTAAAGCATCCATGTGAAACGCAGGCCCTTTAGTTCTATAAGTGTTATGTTATGTATAATGTGCTAGCTATGTCTACAAAAATTAGTAACACATTTTATTTATAGTCTGAAAATAAAAAAAGAATATTATAGGAAAAATGTCATAAAAATGTAAATACTGATAGCTGGTTAGATTTTAATTCTGCTTTATTTTTTTTGGTAGTTTGCTTCAACATTGCAATCTAATTTTTTATTTTTGCAGGTTTTTGTGTTCTTTTAAAAAAATAAATAAAAAGAGTATATATAATAGATAAGTGTGTTCAGAAAGTCTATTTATCTATTTTAACTCCAGTTTTTGTGGCTGAGAGAGGCTATTTTAAAGGGAACGAAGTATTAACAAGGTCAAAATAAGTCTTATTGTGGGAAAAAATTCTTTAGGCTAGTAGATTAAGGTCTGTGCGTATTTTTTTTATGAATGTAGTTTATAGTTGAAGTAAAGGAGGTTGCAGTTTTTAAAAGTTGATTGGCGAGCATGTGCAAGAAGTCTATTATTTTTTGGCGTCAAAATTGTGTGAGTTACAAGTTCTTTTTAAATATTCATATTGATAGATATTACAAATGGGAGTGTATGGGAATGAAATAAAATTGAGTCGCTGAATTCCAATCCTGTAGATAAGGTGATTATCTGAAAGTGCATTAAGGGTTGAATAGGAAGTTGATGTTAGATGAAAAGATCTGAAGATAAGAGTCTGAAGATATAAAATATACATTAAAAACTAAGAGGGATATGACTGACAAATAATTAAAGTACCTAAGTCGTACAATGTCTTTTTATCTATTAAATGGCAGTGTGGGGAAATCTAAGTGAGGGGACTTTTTTATACAAGATATTCTATAAAAAAGGGAACAGCTTATGTAGGGTATTAAATATTCTTCTTCTATAGTAGTAAACTCTCTGTAGTATTATTAGGATAATGCCTAGCATTATCATTCTACTTCGCTAAAATCATAAAGGGTAAGTGTGCATTTATGTTAATGTGCATATGAGTAAAAAAGAAGTTAAAGAGTATGCAGGAATCCGATATAAACTCTTGTTATTCGTCCAGGTGTCTTAAGCCGCTAATTAGAAAGAGGGGGGCCAGATCTATCTTACATAAGTAGAAGCATTCATGTTTGATTGGTCTAGTAAATTGATCTTAAGTCAAGCTAAGTAATAATTAATAAGACTATTAAGGTGGTGAGCCCAATTACGGAATAAGTGAATAGGTTCGTTAGAATATAGATGTACCATTAAAAAAAACATAATATTTTATGTGAATATCATATTTTGCTCTGTGGGTGTATTAATAATATACTCAAATTAAATATTAAATGTTTAATTATATTATTAAATGTAATAATAATATTTACATTATTAAATTAATAAATTACATAATCGCTTATACGACTAGTTAATAGGTATATTCGGGATATATATGCGACATCCATAATAAGTAATATAAATTAGCTGTAATTGAAATAAAACTAATATTCATAATATGGTTACATAATTAAATTAAATCTCAATGTAGTAATATTTAATCTCAAACCATTAGACTATAATGGTGCATAAGTAATTCCTATTCCATAATTATACTTCCAGGTCTACTGTGTAGAAGAGCTAAACAAAGTTGTCCACTAATCTGTATGTATACCTTTCTGTCGTAGAATGCCGACTGTAGGACGACCGGATCGTCAGTCATGCGTTTGCAGCTGAGTACCAACACCCTCCTCAATATCTTTTAATCTACATATTAGCTACGAGTACAATGTCTTGAATGCTTAGCGGTTACCTCTCTCTCCATCTCTCTCTGCTTTCTATTCTCTATCTCTCTCTCTGCTCTCTCTTCATCTTGCTACTCACTCTCTCTTCATTACGTTCATTTATCTCCATCTTCTCTCTCGCTCTTACTCTCGTGCTATCTACTTCTCTCTAAATCATTTATACGTATCTCTCGTATATTCTTAAATTTTCTCAGATTCGATATAAAATTTAGTGAAATAATATATAATTATATATATATATGTTAACAGTAATTATATAATAATTAAATCATTAATTATGATATAAATAATATTATTCAAACCTAACTACAAGACCTCAGACTTTATATCAAGACTAGGACATATAAATCGTCTCAGCTCCCTGAGGTAGGACTATATATGAGTTTTGCGAGATGATATCATTTTATTTATATAATGTAGCAATGTGGATCAATGTATTCAATTCATATCATTGTAAGAACAACTAGTGTAAACTCAAATTATATAGGTTGGTTGTAAATATTTATTTATTAGCTTGACTTGGACCCAAACGATGGAAAAGGATAGCCACGGTGAAGATGTGTGACACATGTAATGTAGTCGTTGGTTGATATGAAGATCGTGTGTGTGCTGTAGTGGAAGGAATTCAATCGTCATGAGGTGATAAAAACGAACTTACGTTCGTAGAATCTTATATATATTATTATATATAAATTAACATATATATAGTTATATTTGTATATATAATATATTTTATATTATAGATATATTATATTTAAGTTATATGATACATATATATATATATAATATTAGTGTTATGCCGTGTGAGGTTGATTCTGAATGGTTAGTTCATAAGATAGAATAGCTATATATAGGTATATATAGTAATATATAGTATATGGTATAGTATAGTATACTATATAATACAAAATTACTTTATATAATATTGCGGATATGTCATGCTTTAATTTATGTCAATCCCAGAGAGGAGGAAAAAAATGTGGATAGGAAGTGAAAGAGGAGGTTGGAAATGGTAAACGCAGTAAATAGATGAAAATTTACTCGGTGAAATGAATCAAAAGAACTCTCGTGTGAGTGCGTATTGTATGGTCTTATATCCAAATTTTGTGGGTTTCGATTTTGTTGTATACTAGTCAAATAAGGACAATATTTGTATAGAGCTTGATTGTTGTCGAGAGAGATAGGCTCGAAGAAGAGAGCCAGTAAGTCATATAACCCCAATTATAAAAGATTTTTTCTCTATTCATTATCTACTAACGAAGGGTAGGAGATAAGGAACTTGTATTCTCCTCTATTCGATTTAGAGCAACGACAGTGGATAGATCCTTTTTTAATTAGATTGAAAAAGGTGAAGAATATTATTGGGATTTGATAAGGCAAGATACGCAATTTGATTCTTCTATTCAGTCTTTTTTTAGTTGATATGTCAGTCGCGTGTATTCATGAATTTTTTATATATTTAATTTGTGTAACTACTTCATCTTATATTTGACTCACTTTCTTTAAAAAAATAAGATTGATTTTATCTTGTGACAATGTATAAAATTAAAAAAGGATGGAACCGGTCTTGCACTGTATAATGAGGTAACTCTTGCTAAGGCACGAAGCAGCACACAGTATAGGAGGTTTCGTCTACACCGAGTGGTTCGCACCCCAGGGGGTGGGTGCAGTTGTTGTTAATTTTTAGTTAGTTTATTTATGTTTTAATTTTCTGATTATTTGTGTTAATATCGGTGTGCAAATAGAGAGAGATTTTTTATTAGACCAGTCAAAATAACCGTTTGCCTTTTCCCGGGTGTATGTATACTATACACATGAATTTCGTCGAACGTAGTTCAGCTTACTACCATACTAATATATATTATAGATATTATTATATATTATATATATATATATATATATATTATATTATATAATATATATAGTATATATATATATATATATTAATTATATATATATATATTATATATACCTTATATATATTATATAATATACACTATATATATATACTAATATATATAGATATATATATTATATATTATATTATATTATATATATATATAGATATATAATGTAAGTATAGTGATATATATATATATAGGTATATATATAAGTTTGAGTGATATATTTTATAAACCATTGATTATGCACGCCTCTGCATAGCTTAACCAAGATTATTTCAAATCTATCATATTTTGTAATTTAAATATCAATAATTATTATTATGTATTACGTTTTTTGAATGTATATTTATTATTATTATGATGATATATTATATCTTTATTATGTGTACTATTCTTAGTGTAGTAATGAATATTGCAATATAGAAGATAGGCTTGATATGGTCATAATCTCATTTTATAGGGTTTCATTACACTGTTTCAAGGAAGTTAAAGTAAGTGAATATGATATTGGTGATTTATGCGCCCTCCTCCACATTCACCAAACAATCAGCAAACATGATCGGTAATCAAGCAAGTTATAACAAGCACCTGTTGTGAGTTTTAAGATATCCACTACTGTTTATAAGTAACATAAATGAGAAAAAACAATTGTTAAGGAGCTCTATAAAATAGAAGAGTAAAAATTTTAAGATATTTAATTCATTTTATAGATTTAGAATAGTGGAAGTTGTGTGCTATTTAGATTTTGCATTTCGTGGATAGTTTGGAATTACAGTATTTATAGAAATTGTGAAAATTTGTATGCTTGAATTCATATATTTTATTTGTATGTAAGTTGTATGTTTTTTATATTTGTATGAGTTGTGTCTCTTTTATATTGTTTGTATAATTCTCTCTTTTGATTAATACTTTGAGAGTTGAGCAGAGAGTGTATTATTTAATCCATTGTTGAAGATTTCGTCTATCTTTTGTAAGTTACGAAATTCGTTTGTTTTATTCTATCGAAAGAATTGCGATGTCTCAGTTCAAGGTGGCAGTATAACGTACTTTCCGGTGATTCAGAATGCTGGAGAGTTAGAGTGCGTATAGTTGGAATGTTTTGTGTTGGGTAAATCTGAAGAGAGTTTGAGAAGTTGGTAGAGATGAATTTTGGCGATAGAGTGTTAAATAGGAGTGAGTTTTAAAGAATTAAATGTAAGATCAAAGTAAGGTTATGTTGCTAAGACGAGGATACTAGTCTTGAGAATATGTGTAATTATGTTATAAATATTGTGATGCTCTAGACTATGGTACACAATGTTGGTTTAAATATTTATAATTATTATATTATTTGTGTGAAAATAGGATAATATATATCCATGCATATGCAGATTTATTATTTTTAGTTATACTTTAAACTTATATGATCCCGCAAGGTTTGATTGAAAGTGGCAATGATGTCCTCGGTTCTTCTGATTGTAATGATGGTAGAGGAGTTGAATTTCAGCACTAAGTTCTTAAATTATTGTGATCTGTTCTCAAAGATCTATGGCTCTCCTCGGTTGTGCTTTCTTGCCATTTACGGGACAGAGGCATTGGTCGTCTATCTATGTTGTTCTTACAGGCACTCGTACGATCCTTGCGTGAATATTGTTTATATCATAATAGTGCTTATGTCTTAACTTTCTAATGCATGAACCATATATACATCGTTAAATGCGATTTAATATCAGCAAAATTTGACTTATTTTGTAGCTGGGCATATCTTATGGAGTTCTTCGCGTGGAGTAAAGAAGTTTCATATGTTTTGAAGGGTTCTCTCTCTATGACAGATCATAAAATGCTTGTCTCATTGCTATTCCTAATAGTTTGTCTTGAGTACAGTATATATATATATAGTATATATATATATACAATTCTTGGGGTGCGTATTTTAATTAATAGTTGAAAATAAATTGATAATTTGTTTTAATGAGATACTATATATATATATATTATTAGACGTATATTAGGATTATGAAGTTATTATTTGTACGTGTATAGAGAAAGAGGCAATATTGAGAAAATATATGAAATATATTTCGTATGAGATTGAGCGTGTTATCATGTGTGATATAAGGTATTATATAGTATACTAGATTATCTCTTCCTGGGAGGACTGAGCCTCATGTCGGTGTGAAGATGTAGTTCGATTAGATCATTCTTATAGAATAAAAGGTGAGGCTTAGTCACTTACTGCAGAATACGAGGCAGAAGTATAAAGTTTGTGGTGTGGTTGGAATTCGAATCACATGTCGCGAATCTCGTATAACGATACGTCGTAGGATTTGAACCATTGATATAAGTAGTCGTACAAGAGATCAACGTAATGAAACTGACAAGTAAGTGATAATTGTAAGTTAGCGTGTGAACGTGCGTCGTGGGTAGTTGGGGATGTGTAGAAGACTCTGTAGAGATTGAATATAAAGGGATGGCGTTAATAAGGAAAAGTGAAAAATTGTAGATCTGTGTTTTTTGTGAAGAGGGGAAGCGTGTAATGTTATTGGAGCGTTTTACTCTCTAACACTATGGGATCCGAGTGTGCAATAATATTAAAGGAGGAGTGTCTCTTATAATAGATAATAGTAGTATAATTCAGCCATACACGAGATGATGCGGAACAGATCATGATTAATGCACTTGATCTTGAGGATCTCTCGGTTGCTCACTCGAAAGTGGGAGCGGATCAGTGTGTATGCGACTGACGAAAAAGTCGTATAGAGCTACCTGGTGAGTCTCATATACTGGAACGTAGCTGCTCGAGGGTGTGTTTATTCACGTCACTCATAGAAATATGAACGGTAGATGCCCGCCAGTAATTAAATAGGATCGGCATAAGAAGACTGCCCGTCCCAGTTGTGCTCTTGATCATCTCTCGTTTACTACGTTAATGAATAGTTTGTCTATTATAGTATACAGTTAGGTAACCTACATATGCTCTAATCAATCTGGCTTTTTACGTCTAACGTGCTCCAAATGTCTGCTCGACACGAACATCTATCCATACCAATACTTTGGCCGTACAGGCCCGCCGCCGGCAAGGGCATCTCAATATAAGTTAATGGTGAGGTTGATAAAGGTATAGCAGAGTAGGTTACGGTTATGTATATAGTTTAAAGGTTAATAGTGTTAGGTTTATATGAATAATAGTATTAAGTTATAAGGTTAGTGATTAATGGTTAATAATATAATTTAGTGTTTTATGGTGATTTAAGTTTAGTGATAATGTTAAGTTAATTATTATGTAATAGTATATAGTACTACGAGTTCTAGGTTTTTAGTATAGGTGATAGTTATGTTATCGTCTAATACACGTATTAAGTGTTACATCGTTGAGATTTACATGGAGTCTCTAAGATTACTTAGATATATTTTTAACTCTCAGTTAATGTTGGTTTGGTGATTTAGTTTTTTAGTTAATAATAAGCATATGAGTATGAAGTTTATATAGTTTCTAGTTTTTGTAGAATTCGTTTAGAGAACTCAGTTAAACACTTAGAAATATTAGTTTTTTACTTAATACTTGTAGAATACTAAATAAATGCCTTTCAGACTCATTATAATTATTATTACCTGTAATTAGTGAGATCATCATATCTTATGTCCTCAATCTTGATCGAAAATGTTCTTCACTCATGTTTTATCTCACAAGTGTCGTCAGTACTATATATCTCTAAATAATTGTAGAACTCTTGCAAAGTCTTTATGATAATATTTGAAAGAAGCTTGTGAATGAAGCCAGCTCGTCATTACTCAGATAGAAGTATTAAATTTATCTTAAAGATTGTACTGCTCGTGAATAATGACCGTAACATAGAGATTTGTTAATCTATATGATACAAGAATTATAGACTAGATGTGCGAAGTATAAGGAAGGGCATTTGAGGTGAGTATCCATGTTCGTATATTATACTCTCTTATCATATTCAACAGAAATTTTTACTCAGGTCCAGTTTAATGTATCTCTCTTGTTGTTGCACATGAAGATTTGAGTCAGAAAGACTTTGATGTAGTAGTACCCTAGAGATGATGAATGATGCGGTCATATTTAACGAGCGAGACTTTTTGTTAGTTATCTCGCTCTCTTCTGTATCTTCCGTATCGCAATATTATTACTTGATTTACATTCTTACACTATATGTTATCACTACATTAACGTCTTCTTTCAAGAATAAACATTAGATAGAATAATTTATGTCAGATGAACTTGTGGATGTAATCATTAGATTACCATCTAGTTTTATTTCTTGCTTATTACAAGTAACAATTACATGTGTTCTCTCAAAGGAAAGATTTGGTTAAAGTTTTCCTGATTCATTATCTGTATATCCGTATTTTACTATATTATTCATTAATGTTTGCCATAATTGATATATACTACTATTCTGTTGATGCTGCAAAGAATTAAGCTATTATATATAAGATTGCGTGTTTTGTGTTCTCTTTATTCACTTTTTAGCAAAGCAAGTCTTATGTCTCTATTGCTCCCCATGAAATACTGTTTATGATATAAAAAATTAGCGGCATTCATCTCAGAGCAAAAAAAATATATTGTCATTTATTTCTCATCTTATTTTATAGTTTTTAATTCATATACCGATGGGTTAGGGATAAAAACTCTGATTAAAGTGTGACATATAGATTTATACATTACCTCAGCAAATCATATATAAATGGTACTCTCGTCTTCAGACTTGTCTGCCGTGGCAGCTTTTTTCATCCATTTTAGGCTACACAAATATAACACGAAGATCAACACGAATTTCTACGATTTCCCACTTCCTCAATCGAAATGATGTAAAAAATAAATAAAATATTAGTTTCATATTCGGTCAAAATTTGGAGTAATATTAATAGTCATAAATTCATATATACTTTTGATTTATTTCAGAAATACGCAACAAAATATATATATTAATATATATATAGTATTATATAATTCTAAAATCATTTAACATATATTCATCTAATATTGATTCGATTAATTAATAATTATTTATAGTGAGAAATAATATATGAATATTCAGGCATGTGACATACATCACTATTTTTTATACATACTTCCTCTCTACTAACTTCTTTATCCTAATATATTGTTTCCTGCTCCGTTATAACAAAACTTCCTGCTCAGCTCCATCCACAACCTTTGCTGGCATCTGAATTTCTCAGCACTATCACTGATACTACACTTCAGCTTAATTTTGATCTTATACGTACATCACACACTTCTTTTATCACCTATGCTTCATCTCTAGCTCTACCATTCCATCAAATAATGATATATAATGTAATAATTTAATAAATAATATAACTTATTAATATATAATATAATTATAAATAATTAAATTATTAGAATATAATTTATAATTATATATACATAATTACATATAATATAAATACTTAATAATAATTAATAAATAATAATTAATTAATAATATAAATAATAATTAATATAAATAATCATATAATCAATTATATTATTAATAATAATAATAATATACTATAAATAATTATTGAGTTTTTTCTTCTTATAATACCACCACTCGCACGGCCGCATAGCCCTTATTCATAATAAAGGAGGTGGTCAAAATAATAATATATAAATATAATAAAATTAAATATAAAAATTAAACTAAAAATAAATTACATATAAGAAATTAAAATTTTATTAAAGTATATATGAAAAGTAAACCCAACCCGGACCCTTATTGCTATATATATACTAACGCATTCTCTCATCAGGTGGGCACAGACGCTATAACGGGATCTATTAAATATATGAGGTAAGAGCTTAATAATAAATACATTGGGTAGAAAATAATAAGATAGGTGACAATATCGGTGAGATTAGTCTAATCTACTTAACTAGATGTTGGATGCCATAGGTTATTGATCTTTACCTTCCTCTTTGCCCCAATTTGGGGTTAAGTGCCTGGTACCTAAATTATACGCGTGGAATACGCTTAGAGAAGATACTCCGCAGTGACTTCAAGACAACAGTATCTATCAATGAGAGAACGAGGTATTCCTCTTCGTGTTTACAATGGGAGCGAACGCAAAGTGTGCGCAGAATGCGAGCATGAGGTCAATTCTCGCCGAGAGAACGTGCCGTCTCTTAATACCCTTCTAGAAAAGATGGGCACTACGTCAGTATCGCAGAGACGCAGGTCAAGGGAGTCAGGAGGTATGGGAACAGTTTTATAAGCCTCTGTTATAGCCTTAGCGTCAGACTCTACAGTAATAATTACTAAATCTTATATTAAAATTCCGAACAGTGTATTACGATGCAGGGCGAAGTCAAGACCTTGTACTTAATTTAAGCTGGGACATGTATCTGAGCAGACCACAGATTACAAAAATTTTACGCAATGGCTGAACAGACATTGACTCAGCTTTTTCTTATTGAGATTATTAGTCATAATCTCACGACCAGTGCCACTGCCCCCTGCTTTTAACGTGAAACCGGCCTATCTGGTCTAGTCTATCAACATGATAATTTTCACTTTAATGTTGCTCGTGTTCTAGTCTGGTAGCACGATTACTCATCTGTATGTGTTCTTTCTCGCGTTAAGCAGTCTAAGGTATCCATTCAACCGAGATCAGCGCAATCCGTCTTTTTGATCTCGTCATTCCCAGTCGTAGATGCCGCGTTCCCAACAGCAGCTCTACATGTGTAACCGATGAAACAACCTATCTTTTTTTCGATCGCTTTTTCCAAAGCGAGTTAGAGACCTTCAAACCCATATCTTCAGGTATACCTCACTATCTCCAACTTGCTAGAATTATCGATCCAACTACTCGGCAAGATAATTCTTATCCTCCGAACGAACAAGCGATACTGACTGTAGAGGACTCACTGCTATACTACATATCGCATCAATTTTAGTTGGTAAAGTGTCATCTAAATTCGACCTAGAAATATTGCTCCGGGGAAGTAGATCGCGTTTATAGTCCTAGTCGCGAAACAGTTATTTAATGAAGTCGAACAGAGTTAGAAGTGCAGCTTTACTATCTGTATTACAGAGCAAAGAAATATGTGCTTCCGGGGATGGTTGTAATTATTTGAATTTCTTAAATCACAATAAATGTTGTCACTACTATGATGACAGATCACACATAAATTTAGTTGAATGCAATTTTTACACCACACCTGAAGCATGCCTATGAATTCTCTTATATTTTCTTCATCGTTATTACAAAGACTAAGAATCTTTGATAAGCAAACTTCATTTCTAGACGAATCCCTTCGCATTTTATGCAGCATCACAACGATGTATGGTAGAGCAATGGGCATAATATTTTTTTTTAAGCAAAATATTTTCTCTTCAGTATAATCAATCTTTTCTAATAGCTCATCAAGCCATTCAGGCTCAATACCATGTGAGAAAAAGATTCCTCCAATAAATTCATTATTACCTGTATTCAGTAACCATATTATAAACTCATCAAGAAAAGGACTCCCAGAAAACATTAACCTACATACAATTCTTTCTAAGTCAAGCAATTGAGAGAACAATTCTTGTTTGAAATTATAAATTTCCTCGGCACTAACAACAGCCCATTTAATTAACTCATTCGTCCAGGTTAGGCTTCTAGGGTATTCTATCACATGGGCAAGCTGATCAAATGCAAAATTTCTTTTAAATGTTTTATATTCCTTTTCAGGCAACTTCAAGCCTTTTAGAAATAGATCTGCCAGTCTAAAATTTTCTTTATAACTCAATTCGAGAATAATTTTTTTCCCTTGAAATTCGAGAATAGCATTGCCATAATCAACAAATGAAGTATCATCAATATCAAGTGGAGTCCGATGTTCTAAAATTAAAAGAATATTGCATTCATCATCATATTCAATTTTTTCGAGATTGAACAACTTCGATAACAATGGAGTAAAATTATATACATAATTATATGCATAATATCCTCCCTCAACACCTAAGACGTAATCCTTCAGGTATGACGGGCAGTTAATCCAAAACTCTTTCAGTAATAATCGGTAATTGCAAGTCTTACCTAATTCTGGATCCCCAATCAGATCTACAATATTTTGCATAAGATCATAATAACTCCTTTTATCTATGTATTCGTAAACTGCATCTAATGAATTCTGAAACAAATATTGGTATGGCCAATATAAAAGGAAATTGAGAACATTAAATATCATTTGAAAATGATGCGAACACTTGAAATCCGTAAAATTTCGTTTGGTAAAGTACTTAAAGTCCTCTCTTCCTGGTCATACCTTTGACTAATAAATTTTTTCATGAGACCCAGCTTATATGAAGGGGTGAAGAAGAACATCTTGGGTCCACCTAGAGACTTGGCAACAACATTTTTCCGCTAGAGTCAAGATCCTACTGTCCCACATACATAAAAGCAGCAGTACAGGTACCCCTGTTGCATCCTTAGAGATACGAGACTCATACCAGCCATGGAAGAATAAAAAGACAATTTGTAAAAGAGACGAGTACAAACCTCTTCTCCCCAAGCAAAGACAAACTTTCTATCGAAAGCCCACGGCAGACGAATAATCTACCAAAGCACAAATACAGACCTGCCAAACTCCTCAAGATGAACGTCAACCTATTCACATAAAAGTGAGAAAATTTTCGAGACCGAGACTCAACACCATGCCGAAGGCAAATTTCCTCAAAAATTCATCTGTCCTCAGCCAATCCCGACGATCTTTACTCTTCCGCAGCCATGCTCAAACCTACCCGATTCATCACGTGTAAATATGTTACCATTGGAGCAATCAGCCTTCAATGGCAATTCCGTTAGGCCATATTTAATTAATACCAATGAACGATTCTTTTCCCGAATTTTACCCCTCTGCAAAAATTCTAAGCGAATTTCACCCCAAGAAGCCAAAATTCAAAAGTCAAATAGTCCTATCCTCCTCATAACAGAAGAAAAAACATCAAAAAAAATGACATGAAAAGCAAGCGCGCATAAATAGAACAAAATATAAGGGTTGTGCTACCTTTCCTTCAAATCCACACCCCCAAGAAAAAAAACAATTTCCTTTCTTTAATGTATTCAAAAGATGTTCTACATCACTGCCTAAAAAAATGAATCTCAAATAAATCAATTCCAAATCTCCTCAAACATTCATCAAACATTGAAAGAGATGACCCAAATTATACATAAATGAAGAAAATCAGTATATCCCTTCATGGAAGATTACTTCTTCTGATCAGCAATATTCCCTAGACTCTTACTATAATTATCAACAAAACAAGATTCCTCAAGAGCACACACAGAATGTATGCAAACTTCCTTACAATTTGAGCATCTAGATTTAGCCCAAAGCCACTCGGAATCTCTTCCTTCCAGGACCAGCTGCATCACTCAATTTAGAAGATTATAATAATAATTTAATGAGATAGGATTATTAAGTTATTAAGCAAATCCTCAATACTTAGATTCACATAAGATCACCTAATTAATAATCTAATTACTGCATGATTTTAATTCATAATTTTAAAGACTATTAAGAATGTTAATTGACATTATAATAATTCTAATAAATATCATAGTATTCTTTCACACTTATTGCACAAAGTTTAAACATCTTCACCAATATTGCACATTTGATTCCCTCTCCTCACACATCTCTGCCTACAAGTCTCAACATTCACAATGAACTCAAAATATGCAAAACATATTCTCACCCTTTCCAAAACATTCGCACTTACTCCCATCTCTCTCTCACTACCCAAATTACATAATAAACACACTCTCTCTCAGCATTCTAAGCAACATTTATCAACTTTCTCACCAATGTTGCAAATACCTTTAAGGTTCCACATAGAAGCTCAGATCACAATTCCTTCTTCCACAACACAAACACAAGCCCTTCTGGCCTTAACACCCAATCCCCAGAACATCGAAATCTAACGACACAGCGGGTCCAATTATTATTCCCTAAAAGCTTGCAATAACTTTAAACCATGAAATCTACAACACAAGAAACTTTTCTCTAGACACCTGATCAATATGTTCTCTATGCAAACTGTTGGTCTTTCACAACCTTCAAAATACACTCAACCATTAAAAGGATTTGAACTCCTTTTAAACATTCAACTTAATCTTTACATTTTCTGACGCCAATTTAATCAATTAAAAAATACACTTGAACATCTTATTTCCATCACTTTTATGTGTCACATTCACGCTGTCTCTTTTCAATCGATTTCCTATCGCACAAGATCTCCTTGAGTAATGTTCTCAATCTCCCGTGACTCAAAAATATTATAATGATATTGAATAATACTCCGACTTTCATCCCTTATTTAATTAATCTCTCATTCTCATTCGCACACAAAATTTCATCAATCATCACACTACACCACCTCAATCAAAACAAAATAACTTTCCTTAACCTCTCAGAATGATAAAAATATAACTTCCGACTCACTTTCATCATAAAATAATCTGTTGACTCTCCAATATCCTCCACACTTTCCTCCCACAACAAAATCCAATCCACCTCCATACTAGATTGAATATGTCCATCTCTCCACCTTCTTATTGGACTCTGAGGTTATAATATATTATATACTTTTTTTAATTGAATTTCATCCATATTCTAAAACATCCCAGTCTAAGCCTTATCTTCTGCTGATACACTCACTCAAACATTATTTTACTAATAACAAAACACTCAATAAAATAACTCTCTTTACCCGGTAAATTATTTTCTAGCAAATGCAATAAATTACAAACAGGTATATATATATATATTATAAATTTACTCTTTCCCACAAACATTACAAAAGAACACTCTCATTTCTCATGCAAGCATCACAGGAATATTTATATATGCCTGAAAGAACATATTCTAGATATTGCTAGATTTTAATTAAGCTATTGGATGAACAAAAACATTTTCAAGGATAGCGATTCGCAGAATTATTGAAGATAATACAAATGATATCCTTGTGTGCTTGCAACGCATCATTATGTTGGCAGCATCTTAGCTGCGCCAACTCTCTGTCAGGCTGATAATCATAGACGCTGCTCGGCTAGAACCGGTACATAATTTACATCTCCATCCCCTTATTAGGAACCATAGTTTCACTAAAAATCATTCCCATAAGTTTATCTCACTATGCAATTCTACAAACAAACCAACAACTTGATCTGAAAATTTAGAATCAATTCACATAGCATCTATAACACCATCACATTAATAAATAAAATAAGATCCGTTATCGCTCATACGTTTTCCTAATTATATTTTTTTTTTTTATTTAAATTGAACTATACTAACGACGGTCATATCATTTACCTCCAAATAACTACAAGTATAATGTCAATGTTATGTCCTGAAGATGGAATTACATGTTATTCCAAAACGTCGACAAAATCCCATCAAATTATTTATCCAGAATATTATATTATTCCCATTTTCAATAAATAAATAGTTGTTTAAATAAACAAAAAACTCATCAAGATTTTTATTATCTTCCACCAAAATGTTCAGAAACATTTCTGTAATTTATTATAATAAACCAAGATTTCCAAAGGACACACTGTCTATCCTATATTCAAGAAAGAACGGCCCAACATCATACAACCTATTCACATCTGCGAAAGAAGTAGGGAATATTGTTAGGCAGAAGCTTACCTCATATTTGTGCAAAGCCATGTAAAACATAAAAAATTAGTAAAGGATGAACAAAAAGATTATACAACAGTAACCTCTGCAAGGGATTCCGCACAAATTACTGAATAACGAAATAATTTAAACTAAGAATCATGAGTCACAGTTTAGAAATACCCACTCGAAAAATCTATTTTAACACTCAAGGACATTATAACTCTTTTTAATAACTTATTGTAAATAATATCATAGAATATACCAAATCATTTTAAATTACAATTAAATGATAATTACAGACAACTGTTAATAGAGAGATCGTAATACTTTATGTAAAAATTTGAAGCAACATATTACAGTATTTGCACACCTTTACTGGAGGCCTTACAAAAAAGCAATCGTATTTTCTTATTAAAACAATTCATTGATTTATAAATTTTAATATTCACCGCAAAAACTATCAACTATCATATTGAAAACTACTTATACAATCTAAAATCATCACTATTATCATTAAACTGATTTAATACATTCAATCAAAATTAATCATATGTACAGAACATATAATTGGCAACTTTAACCCACAAAAATGTTTTCAATATTAATCCCACAGATCAGATATTATCGATTCCAAACACTTAGAAGATGGACAATCAATTTCCATTTAACCCACCAAGGCAACGTTTATGTCATTCTAAATAAGTCAGATTTACTTAAAAAAAAATAAAAAATAATTATCCATGACATACTAAATTACGTTAATAACAAAACCCTCATAATCTTAACTTAGAAGTCAAAATCAAATTGCTCCTCACGCAAAATATTTATAACAACAAATATAAAAATCCCCGGCCCAGTCATCCTCAATTGAGACCCTTCTAGCTCCTATAATACCATAACTGCAATTCTACTAAGTTCATGTCCTTTTCTGACCTTTCAGCCGTCAACGAACTCCATACAAATCATATTCATTTAAATCTTGGCCGCTTCTATCTGTAACCCTACATAATTTCAATATAGTTTTTAGCTTCGAACAGTCATGTATTGACTACATCCCCCAACTGAAGCATTAACATTATTTTAAACAATATTTTAGTACCCAAGAGCACCTTCTAAAATCTCCCAAATCGAATCAAACTTCTGGCCCTAGATACTTCTATATACTATTCTTTTTGAACCAAATTTACTCTCACAGGACCTCATTGGCAATGTGTTTCCCTCCTCAGTACTATTTATCGAACGCCATTTTTTAAAGCATATACGATCAATCCCTGCTTGGCCAAAGCTTTCAATATCAAATCATGCCTACTACCAAAACGTTATAGGACCGACACCTCCCTCCGTGCTGAGTACATACAGCCACACCTCCCACTAACTCCCTTAATAAACAACTCACAATTTTTATAAAATTCACTAAAGAAGAGGAATCCAAACCCAGTAGCCAGAAGATAGACCTAATAGACTTTGTTGAAACTCACTTTATTTCTATGTTAGAGTTATTTGGGTTACAGTAATTAGCCGAGAATGGTAATAATTACTACAGACCGAAGTTTCGGTCCATAGGAACCCCCCTAGTGGTGTCCCTTCTTAGAGAGCGCACGCACCGTACTTGGTTGGAAAGACCCGTTAGCTTATCGTGAAAGTAAATAGACATAACATCTCCGCTTAATTATAATATGTATATTATTATAATTATTATATATTATATATTTATATAATTATTAATATTATTATATTATTAATTAATTATATAATTATTAATTATGATTAATTATAATTATTATTATATTATATAATTTACCATTGAGCGAGGCGAAAAAAACGATTATGAGTGAAAAAAATCGCGATTTTACGCAAGCGAGCATACACACACATAGTACGTCCGTGCGCCACCCCTAAAATTAACATGATTCGAATAGAAGGCACTTGAATTTGGAGCATTGATATAGAGAAGAAAGAGTAAGTAGATACGATTCGGATTCGAATTCCGGATTCGGATTCGGATCTGCACCGGTGCAGTACTGAGTTAGTAAATATTTGAATAGAGCAGTGATTATGATATGTATCAGGATAATTTGGAGCGCAGACTAGGTGTTGACGGAACCCGTCGATACATGTTACGTATCCGTGCCCCCCGTAGAAAAGGAGCTGCCCTAAAAAAATTAAAGCTCGTAGAGGCGGAATAATGGAGATGACTCGGACCGAGGCAGATCGGAGTTCGGATCGGAATCGAATTCCGGAGGCCTGCACCGTCTGGCTCCGTGCTGTGCTGGGTAGTAAAATATTTGTGTTAATAATTACATTTGGTTGTCTTATATACTGTTATCGAACCGTAGAGCTCGAATATGGATAGGTTAATAGTTCGAAGGGTCTGAGAAAAATGCCATAAGAGTGGAAAAAGGAGTCGGAGTCGGAAGTCGAAGCGAGTCGAGTCAGAGATGAAGAACGAGAAGAGTCGAGTCAACGCAGGGCGTTAGATCGCACCAGGGCTGAGAACGGATCTGTGCCCGATGACTTACTTAGGAGTCAACTCTTATTTTTAGTCCCATATTGGTCTTTTTTTATAAGTCGTAGGCACTCGATTATGAAGTTGTAATTTTCGTAAAGGGGTCAGGACTCACACAGAGCTGGTGCTCCAAGAAGAAATGAGAACGCCAAACGAAGAGATGAGGAAAGGAAGAAGGAAGGAGGAAGGAGGAGGATGAGAAGAGTCTGCAGCAGGAGTCGAGTTGATAACATAGTGGATGCTCCGGTGATGTAATAAGTTAGTATACTTCGTTTGCTATTTTATCTTAAGGTTGAGTACATCTAATATATGTTCAGTTTAAATTAATTTTTTTTTAATTTAATTATTTTTTTCTATAATTTCTTTTCGATCCTTTTACTGTTCTGATATAACGTAATAATTACGTTTGTACACCCATCTAAAGCAGTAAAGGAATCAGTTAAATCAAATCAGCACCCCCTCCCCCAACCATCTCATGATCTCATTGTCGATTGAATCTTTTTGATTCCAAGTCATATTTTGTATAACTTCTAAAACTTTATTATATTTTGTTGTTATATTTCTTCTTGCATTTGATTTTGAGAAGTTTTATTCTTTTATTTTATAACTTTAAAAAAAACTGGTACTTTTACATACCCTAAAGGCAGTAAATCAGTAATCAGTTAATCACCACCCACCCACCCCTTCCACCCATATATGATCTACTGATCATTGATCTATGATTCTATTGTTCATTGTCACATTCGAGTTTCAATTTTGATAAAAGATAACATAAAATCAAGTTTTCTTTATAAACTGACCAACGTAGCACTTCTTGACCGTCAAGCAGCAACACATTTTAAAAGGTGGTTATAGCTGTGACTGAACAAGAATTTAATGTAGAAAGACAAATCTTACATAATTTGGAAAAGTTTGAACTCTGTAACATTAAAACAAGGTCACCTTAACAACAGTTAAAGGAACTAACATACGCACACAAAACGAAACCGGATTCACACTTTGTCAAATGCATATCTCTAACATACAATGTTAATTTACATTAAGCATGGTAATATTTAACAAACAAAAAGAATTTATCATAACCTTGCTAATTATCATACTGATCAACGAATGCTAACGTAAACAACCATTCTCTTGTTAACTAATAGTTTCATGTGAAACCAAATGAAGATCATATAACAACGACAAAATCTAACCACCTCTTAAGCAAGAATAACACTGCTAACATACAAAGTTCCATACCTTAACAACAGTAAGAGTAACTACACATCTAACAAAAAACGCTTAACCTTTCACACTTGTTCAAGCAATATCTCTAACATATTTATTTAATTTACATTGCATGTATAATTAACAAAACTTATCATTAACCTTGTCTAATTATCATACTGATCAGCGAATATATCTAACGTAACAAAGTTTTCATTAATAAAGCTGTTATAGCATCATCTGAACTAAGAAATATAATCACAACACAAACCTAACAACATCCTTAAGCAAAGAATAACTGCTAACATTAAACAAAGTTCCATTACTTAACAACAGTTAAGAACTAACATAGCATATAAAAAACGTAACCAATTATAACACTTTTCAAATCATATCTGTAATTTATCATTCTATTATTATTATTATTACCAAGCAGAAATATTAACAATAAAATTTTAGTAAACCTTGTCTAATTATATACAGACCAACGAATAATAATGCAACTAACAACTTATTTATAATTAATAGTAATATTTAGCAAAAAATTATCAAAACCTTCACAAACTTCATAATTTCCATACAACTTTTACGTGAAATTATTTTCATCCCTAAACATTAACATAAAATAAGTCTCTTGAGTAAAAACATAGTAAAGCTGTAATAGTTACTATTCCAAATAGTAAATAGGTAAATCAGTAAATCAAAACTATCATGATGCTCCCACCCCACCCTGAAAGCGTTGATCAAAGGATGGAACAATAAAGGACAATCTTCGTTTCAATCATTTAATATACAATGCATAAAAATACGTTTTTTATATACTAACAAACGAATATATTCTAGCGTAACAAAGTTTTCACATAATTAAAAGCTAACATGCATAACCTAACTAAGAATATAAATACAACAACATAACCTAACCAACCTGTGTGCTAAAAAATACTAACATTAAACAAAGTTCCTACTAACAACATGTAGTAAAGTAACTAACACGGCGTACAAAACGTAAACTATTTCAAACTTTTTTCAAGCATATCTCTAACATATCAATGTTAATTTTACATTAACATGCGAACATAACAGAAATTTATTCATTAATCTGTAATTATCATCTGACCAGCGAATATATCTATCTAACAAACGTTTTACATTAACTATAGTAATATTACAAAAATTCATCATAACCATACCCAAATATCATAATCCCCAACGATAATTGCAAACATAACAAAGGTTTATCAACATAACATCAAAAATAACAAAGTTATCAAACTACATAAAAAAATAATGCCTTTGAATAGATAGTCAGTAATAGTGTAATAGTTACTGATTTAAAGCAGTAAATCAAAAATCAGTAATAATCACAGCCCCTCCACTCCATCCCCACCCCTCTTCACGATCTATTATCTATTCTTTAATTGATTCAAGTCATATTGCGAGTATCATTGTGATAAACAATAACATAAAAATTAAAGTCTTAGTTACTGACCTACAATATATCTAATCGAACGTAACAAAAGTTTAACATCAATAAAGCTAACATATTAACCTGAACTAAGAATATAATTACAACGACAATCCTAACATCCTTAAGCAACGAAAAACAGATAAACAATAACAAGAGTTCCTAAACCTACGACATGTTAAAGTAACTAACAATGCGAACAGAACGAACCTATTCCCACTTTTTCAATCATATCGTACATTGATCATTGTTATTTACCTTAACATACGTATATTTAACAAAAATTTTATCAATGAACCTTACCCTTAATTATCCAACGAACTTATGATGTAAGGTAGCAAAGTTGCACAATTCAATAAGAATCTAACATATCATAATCTAACTAAGATATAATAACAACGACAAACCTAACATACCTCACGTATGATAATCTGCTAAACAATTCACAAAGTTCAAGTTAAATACTAACAGGAAGTACAAAACTTCAATGTATTCCCTACTTTCCAAACATATCAGCAACAGCTTAAAGCATATTATCTAGATAAAATCCCTTAACATGGACCATCTATCAAAATAAACCCATCTTGAACTATGATTGGTATACCTTCATCAAAGCACCAATCTCACATAAAATATAACGTTCCATTGAACTTATGAATAACACCAGACATTAGGCAAAAGTCTGCAGACCTAAAAATACCTCAGCAAGACTTACCCCTAACCCCACGTTTCTAACACCAACATCACCAGGTAACACTCATACATATCTTACGAAATCTTATCATTCTCTAACCAAATCAATGTAAGTTTTCACTATTGCCCCTTATAATATTTAACAAAAACAAACAAATTAAACCATAGCTCTGAGAAATCTACACTATAACGAGAAACCTACAATAAATACTAACATTTGGAACGACGCATAAGACATTAACATTTAGACCTATGAATAACGTTCTCAACCTACCTATTACACAGCAAAACTCAAACTATATCCCTGTTTTTCAATCATATCATCAGCAGATCTTAAAAGTAGTATTTATCAACCAAATCTCAACAATGTGCCCAAACTATTCAAAGATCCCCACATCTTAACAGGAATTGAAAACTACTTTATCAACTCGTATGTAATTATTAACATCATTTCAATCTAAATATTAATCTTTTATAATTTAAAATTATCACACCTCTTAAAAATTTAATAGGTATGTAATTAAGCATCAAAACAGGCATTTAAACGCTAACAACTTAACCTTCCTACCTTCGAAAACAGTTACCAATACTTCGAGTTGTTAGCTTACACAGGAGCTACATCATTAGGGTTACTTTCATGTTTATACAAAAGCTTTCACGAACGTGCTCACTCATCAACATATAATCTCAATCTTACTATACATAACCGAACAATTTCAGCGACGAGTCCCAAATACGCCGGAGGGATTTTTTTTTTCCCCCACCCCCCCCCCAGATGCTTGAAGACCCATCTCGGGTACCCCGGAAGGGGCAGGTAATGTTACATATACATAAATACAAGTTTATGAAACCTATAAAGGAATTAATTAAAATAAATTAAACTGATTTTTTTTTCTCAATCAGAGATCTATTATAAACTATATAGTATCTATATATAATAGATTAATAATATATATATATATCATATATATTATATATATACGTAATAGATATATATATATATATTATATATATAATATATACATATATATATATATATATATTAGAATATATTATATATATATATATATCAAACATCTGCATCCGCGGATGCGAAAAAAATGACATCTGCTGCATCACTAATCTGGATGTCATTATTTGGAAGTGTAAATAGAAATATGTTAACTTGACGACTATATTGAACTGTAACAACTGTGTCTCGTTATCTTAAAAGGAAACATTCCATCGACAATCAATTCTGGTGCTTTTCGCCCTTTCGTCGAATGGTCAAAGCCATATATTTAGAAATTTATTGTTGTCATTTAATACTACAGAATATGAAAAAAAATTAATCGAATCCATTTGCCTTTTCATTGCACTAATATATGTGCGATTCTGAAATGAAACTAAAGTTGATTCATTCTTAAAAATGTTAAGACGGTACAGTCAATATGAAAATAATGAAGCTGATGCAGCTATAAGAACAACGAAGGGACGTATTTGATGCCTATCAGAGTATTAATCCAGACTTGCTTTTATCGAAGATGGTGTTTGTTCATGCTGAAACAAAGTTTAACATGGTTCAAAATATAAAGCTTCCTCCATAAAAAGAATAATAACATAAATTAGATGAGGAAACATTTAATTTTCAAAACCATCCTGAATTCTATGTATCATCAAGAACTAATTGTATTTTAAATCTCTTATAATTATGAGACGCGAAGTTTTGCTACTTGTTTTCTAAACAAAATGAAACATTTTGAAAAATAATGAATGCAAAAAATAGAAAAATTAGCAATAGAACTTCAAGTAGTAAATGATTGCACTGAGCGAGGTATCGCTCTTATTAAATAAATAACTCAACTAATGTGTGTGTGTTTGTATGTGTGAGTGAGTAGGTGTGTTTGTGTGGTGTTGTGTGTGTGGTGTGTGATGGTGTGGGTGTTGTGGTGTGTGTGTGTTTGTATGTGTGCAAAAGAAACGTAAGGTTCCAAAATCTACTGACCATTCAACAATATGTCTGCAAGTGAGATCCGATATATTCAAATATATACAGGGCAAACAGGTGCGGTTGGTTGCACGTAACCAATTAGTTTGTGCCAAAACACAAACTCCTTATCTGGTTAGATTTATAGCTGCAATTGTGCTCGCTGGAATTGACTACCTTTGGTAGTCACTCTCGCAGCCAAACTGTTTCATTCCCGTCAGGGACTAGCTTAAGAAATTTAAAAAAAAGGAGATAGAATCTTTTTGCAAATCACAAAGAAACAGTAATTGCACTCTACTCCCAGGCCCAAAATAACATTCAACATATATATATATGTACTGTTGACACAATATTAGGATGTATTTACATTCATATAGTGAAATATATATAATATATATATTATATATATATAATATATATAATATATATATAATATATATAATTTATATTGTCAGGCGTCCAAAGCCAGGCATGTAACTAAAAAACTTAACAGCTACAGAAAATAAATAACATTTTATGATTTAAGCAAAGTATTATCTATGAGAAATTTTAAAAAAAAATAACGCATTTGGAAAAAAAATTAAAAATTGGTTAAAAAATGCTTGGAAAAATGTATGATATATGACGTTTTATGAAGAATAAGGAGCTCTAGCGCTCCAGGGAGCGTCCAATGTGATAAAATTACTCATTTTAACTAAAAGATACCCAAGGAAACCAACAAAGATGACAAGTCGCGTCTCTGGCTACATGTCCCCACGTCGGCTCGAACCCCTAAAAGGAAAATATAAAAAAAAATATTTCTCAAGCTATCATAATTAAAAAAAAAACAAATTGTAACTCTTGCTCTCGTACTATGCAGAAATAAAGTTACTGAGAGCGTACGCTGCCAAACCTAATGTATAACTAATATTAAGTGTATAATTAATTATTAGAATAAATAATTTTTTTTGTTTCATCGATAAAAATCTGCTGAATCAAAATGTATATTTATTTCCTGTAGCTGTTATATTTTTGAGTAACTAGTTCTACGACGTGGCCCAGTATAATATATATATAATTATAATAATATATAATTATATATATATATATATATAATATATATATATATACTAATAATAATATATAATACTATAATATATATTATTATATATATATATATTACTATTATAGATTTATATAATATATATATATATATATTATATAATTAAATATACTATAGTATATATATATATATAATATATATATATACATATCTATATAATGTCACTAATATATACTATATATAAATATATAATATATATATATATATAAGATAATAATAATATATATATATATATATACTAAATATAGATATATAATATAATATAATTTAATTTCAACCAATTTGGTTTAACAAAATGGTTTTAGTTAACAAACAAAAAAACCATATGATATTATTCTTGCTCTTCTAATCAAAAAGTAAAAAAATTTTTTCCAATGAAACCATAATATAACTATACATCCTAATTAATATTTATATAGAGTAATAAAGCAGAGGGAAACATTTAGCAAATTTATAAAAAATTATATAACAAAATAACATTAAAAATTAATAATAAAAAACTACAAATTTATTTATCAATTATTTATTGATATTAAATTGCAATTAAGATGTTAAAGTAAATAAACAGTTTAGGAATAGTCAAGGTATATATTGAAAGGAAATGAATTTTTCAACAGATTTATCTTTTCAATGGTACAGATATCATTACAAACTAACAAGAACACATTTTATTTGAATATTAAAGTTTTCATTAATGAAATTGCTGATTAAAAGATATCATAGGTAATATATACTAAGTAATACCATATATATAATATATAATATAATATATATTATATATATAATATAATAATATATA
>JABUQX010058732.1:0-20000 GCA_015478945.1 Trachelipus rathkii
ATATTGAAGTATATAAATGTGTATATAGTAGTTTAATTCGTGCGTAAGGATGTGTTAAGTGTTATTTGTCATTGAGAGTATGCAATTCATAATTCTTTTAAGTTCTTGGTAATGTGCTTATATAATATGTATTAGCGTTCTATTCAATGTGTAAATAATACAAATGTTTAACGATAGTATAGATATATATTATCACTATATTTCTTTTACTATAGATATTTAAATAGAATACTGTTAATTTATTTTGTGACTTATATATTGACTTTAATATCCTAGTAAATGATACTTATAGTATGATCGACATGTGATGATCATGAATCACATTAGAATCGATAGATTCAAAGTAGTTCAACGGGTATATAATTACTAGGTGGTTTAGGAGGGTATTCAAGGTATACAATCGGTGTCCTTAAATGAATAGTTTTAGAATTTTACTGACTTCCTTTAATGAGAAACATGCCTATATTAGAATTAAGCTTAGTAACTAGGACGATATGTATATCGCTCGATCTAATTTACACGCCAGATGTTGGTATTTCTTTATCTGACATGAAAAATTAATGTGGAATTGATCGATAAATGAGGAGGATTTTACCCATGCAATAATTTACATTGGATATAAACTTTGTTATTTATTTTTATGTTACTGTTATTGGATAACAGGATAATTTATTGATTTATGTATATTAATATTATTTATGTTGAAGGGATTAAATTTAGTATGATATAAAAGCTGTAATTAAGATAAAATTTATTGAGTTCATATTACTGTCATGTCCTAAAATGTAAATAAGCTTTTGGTACGATTATATATAATATATTAGCATATTATCATGTATCGTTTGGTCTCGGATGATATTGATAAATTAGACAGGGTTGTTGAGATATATAAATTTATTATAGTATTAATATATTAACGTATTAGTATCAATTGTAAATTAATCGTTATAAATATATAGTGCTAATAAGAGATAATGCTGGCAAAAGGTATACGAGTAGGTATTTGTACGTATTTGGCAATCGCAAATGTTAGTTACTTTATAGTTGTTTTGGTAATTATGTATATATAAATGTGATCTTATTATGTATTATAATGTTAATCAATGATATATTATATTATATCATGTTAAAGAGGGTTGTTTAGGTTCTGTATATGTTTCGTATGAGGATATATACTTCTTTAGTTCAGCATGAATAAAAATATGAATAGACTTTATTTAATGGGGAAAACCTTTTGTTATGCTGAAGTTATACTATCTTAATCATGTTTTAATTAGGGTTTGATGTTATAATGTTTAGTCTGTATTAAATCATGTATTTTATTTGTTAAATATATTTATCACTGTATATGATATAAGTATTTATTTATGTGAATGCTCACGAGTTCTTATAAAGTCGAATGTAAGAGCACCTTCCGGCGAATTTTTATGTCGTCGTTATATATTTGAGCAGGAGTTAGAATATATTAAATGAAGCATACTACTTTCTTTTGCCCCTTGTTATTAAGCAGTACAAATTCCACAGACGATAGCGAAATACTTTTGCGCCATCATACTTGTATTTATTTTTATTGTATAAATATTTATATACAATGTATTAAGGTTAATTTATTTATATTGTTTATAAATATTATGATAGGAACTTTGTTTTAATGTTAACAGTTTATTCATGTTTAAGGTATTTTAGGTTTGTTGTTACACATTATATTTACTTATATGACCTAAAATAATTGCTATTTTAATAGTATTTATAATTAAATGGGATAAAATCAATTTATGTTATATGGTATAATCTAATTAATTCAATTAGGTTTATAATAGGTATATGTTAGGTTTTAATTGTTGGTATACTTATATATATCATTATATTCTTCCTTGTGTTTTCTAATCTTCATTTTTTATCGTTATTTTATATTATTATAATAATGGGAAAACTTATAGTGATATTATTGGTGAGATAATTCATATTAATATATATTTATATCACGATATAAAAGAAGTTAGTTATATAAAGAACTTATGTTTTATTGCATTATGTTATTATCCCGAAATGATACGAAATCACCGAAATTGACTTTGAAATTCAAATATGAATATCGAATTAGAGATAATCGATAGATCACTAGGGATGGTAAAGGTTATTAATATAAGCAACGAATTAAAGGCAGTAGTAGTGAGGTGAGATTAGGTACGATTATACCATTGTTATTAATAAACCTATGCTTTATTTGAGGGATTTTATAAATTATTAAATAACCAAATTATATTTTTAAGTATTATATAAAAAATAAATACATAAAAGAACTATAGAAAAATCAAAATAAAGTTTTTAATTTTTAAGCTAATAAAATTAAAAAATTATAAAGTTTTTTTACGAATACAATAGAATTATATATAAACGCTAACATAAAAAATTAAAAATAGTATAAAAGATTTTTTAAAAAAAAAACCAATACAAAAAAAAATTCAAAAAAACAAAAAAAAAAATATTTATAAATAAAAGTTTTTAGAGCTAATATTACTATATATACATATATATATAAAGCCTATATAAAACATTGTCATGCATTATTTAAATGCATTAAATGTTTTTGTATTATTTTAATATAAATTTGATTCAATGGTAATCTAGATAACCTGTGACAAATCACGAATCAAATATGTATAGTAATATGGCTTAAATGTTTCGAAATATAACGAACCAACCAAGAAATCAATTAATAGGTATTTATGCAAATAATGTTTACTAGAAAAGTGTAGAGGAGTTTGGAGAGAAACAATATTTCTTCATACATAGTAATCTGAACTAACTCTCCAAAGTGATAATATATAACAGACCTAAACATCAGCTTCTATACAAAACATTAAATATATATCGTTACTGGTAATTGTCAATTGTTGAGTTATAATACTTTAGTACTGTTGTTAAAGTATATTGGTATTTCTACTTTTAAGTAGGAATATCTGATAATAATCCATGTTTTAAGCTAGATATACATACTATCATATCGACCATATAGTAATGTTATAGGATTTTTTGATACCATTTGTGCGATTTATTATCAATAATTCTTAGTTCACTATTAGGATATATGATTATATGTTATTTAGCTATTTAATTTGATGTTGAAAACTTGTTACGTATTATATCATATATATATAGTCAGCATATAGTTATGTTGATTATATATCACACTTAATGTAAAATAATATTAGGTATAAAGTTTAAATGGTAAACTGGTAATTGAGAGTTTAAATAATAATGTTAACTTACATGTATTAATAAGGAGGAGAAAGCATATATAAAGTGATGACACATCTCATAGTATTTAGGATATGTTTATAGATAAATAAAAGTGTGAATAAGAATACGTTCTGTAATTGTACAATGTTTAGTTTAGCTTATATATATACTGTTTGATTATGTAATGAAACCTTGTTTATATTATGTTAACTGTTTGTATTATGTTTAAATGTTTATAAAAAATATGAGTAAATATATTAAATACCTTTGTGTGAATCAGTGAGAAGAAGATCAACATGATTCGATTTTCTGTCAACGACGTTTGATAGGTATATGTTGCAAGTCAATTTTATTGATATTGGTATCAGCTGTTGAAATATATGTGACGTAAATTCCGTACCGTTATCAGTAAGTATATGATTAGGTACTTTAAGAATAAATGGAAGAATGTGGTGTTCTAATTTTTAGGAAACAGTTAAACTGGACCTATCGGCGATTGGGACAACAGCTACATGATTCGATTTTCTGTCAACGAGTTTCTTGCAGTCTATGATGACTGGGAGCGGGATTATGATCGTCTTCCTTTTCCTCACATTCGATGCTTTTGGATTTCTCGTAGAAAGTGAAATCATCATCGTAATTGAAGTCGCGACTGTCACGAGTGTTAAGAGTTTCGGAACTTTCTCTTGAAAGCAAACAGTTTGCATCTAAACGGTTGTCTGGATCTTCTCTGTTTGTGACAAAAAGATAGTTTAGGAGTTAGTATATATAAAACATAAGGAAAGATTGATTTATTTTGATAAAAGTCTGATTATTACTAAAAATGAAATCATCTACAATATGACTTAAGTCAATTAGTAATCAATATAGCTACCAATAGATCAAATAGATCAATACCTGCAATGATCAGGGTTGGGTTCGAGAGAGAGCGGAGGGAGATGGGTAGGTTTATGATTTAATAACTGATTTGCACTATATTGAGATATTTACAGCTTTTATATGTGTATAGATATAAAATAATAGTATATAATTTTTACGTTATATAAGAGGTCGGGGGCCCAACAAAAAAAGAAATAAACCCCGCTCCATTTATTAGGTGAAGTAGATCCGAAACTAACAGGAGGCTACCTAACCGAGAAGCAGAGTAAAACCGTATGTTACACACCGGAAAGTCAATGTTATCCGCACACGTCCTCTATTTTAAAAAATACAACCATATGTTTTGGAAACTAAAGAGAGTAGATTTTCAGCAGAAAAAAGACAACGCGCTATGTTAATACTACAAAGTGTGTCTGACTAACAGAAAAAAGAGTAATAATTGAGATAAATTAACATAAATAGAAGTAATAATTATTTCTCTTTAAAAAAACAGAATTATTAATGAATAAAGATATAATTATATGGAAAATTATAAGAATTATATTAAATTATAAAATAAAAAATTATCAATATCAATAGAATTATCAACACCCAACTATCTCCTCATGTGCTTCAATAAAGGCACCAAGTGAGTTCCATTATTTATAAGGTAATCCACAAAAAGATTACAACGTGCATTGCAGCATTCACGATATTACACTATTCGTCAGTTAAGTGCGCTGATACCTCATCGGCGTTTGGCTTCTAGCTATACATATACCCTCTACCAATACTAAATATGCTCTGATTACATGTCCATGACGAGTATTTGTCTATAAGCGTGAGAAGGAGTGTATATTAATTAATGATGTCGTAATGTGAGTATTGAGTATCAAAAGGTCAACATATTATTGCTGCCCATATGTCTGTACATGATAAAGGTGAAATGCATGTCCATGTTCAGGTGAAAGGGATAGTCAGCATGTGTGGTCTTATCTGCGCAAAGCATCTCACACACCAATTTGTTCACTCGAATTAAGGTTTCCTCGCCATAAATATCATTTCCACTGTGCTGATCCTTCAGAAATATATTGTATCAATGATCCACAGCACGGTCAACGCCAATCAATATGAATGGATCTTAATCGTCCATATTTTGTCAAAGTAGATATTCCACATAGTGAAATGAAACCTGGAGATCATGACAAGAATCCTGACTGCTAATATGCTATATCAGTATATAAAAGGTGCGTCGAGGATGAGGTTTCAACAGTATATTATATTATTCTTAGTGTAGATGAATATATGTTTAAGCTTATCATTATTATATTGAGGGTAAGTATATATATATATATAGAGGTGAGGGATGAAGGTGGTCTATTTATGAATTTAATACTGATTCTAACTATAGATTTATGCTAGTTATTTTAAAGGGTATATATATAATACATCACAATTTATTATTATTTTATACTCGTTATAAACACTATAGAAAAATGAGAATATACAAATAAACTTTATTTAAAGTATAAAATATAAAAAAGGATAATTAATATAATTCATAAACATATATTTGGATATATATAATATTCATAATCAATATATATCTATATATAATATAAATTTAATCAAATAAATATTATAAAGTTTTTTTAAAAACCAAAAAGAGTATTAATAAGAAATTAATATATTTCATCTAAATATGGTAATTATGGTATATATTAAAATAAGAGAATAAAGCATTATATGAACTAGTCTGAAATTTAAATTAACAGTACATAGTGAAAAAGTAAATATATTGAGCTTGTTGAAAGAATGGAAGAAATGTTTTTAAATAATTTAAAATAAAAAGATTTTTTAAAAAAAAAAATTAAATTAAATAAATAATCACAACAATATATTTGATTCTTTTAAAACCTAAAAAGAATTCTTATTGGTTATAAGAGAGAAATACAATATAATTTAAAATGCGTTTAATTATATATTTTTCATTGATACATGCAACAAGTTCTGCTTAAGGGAGAAATTTATATTTAAGAGAGATAAGTAATTAATCATAATATCACAATCGCGTAATCAATGAAGTTCTTAGACTAAAAGTATACTGATATTACTGTTTTAAATTAGAATAAACTTTTAAACACACACACACACATATCATTATTTAGCTCCTGATTATAACCTGGAGTCAAGTAATCATGAGTCTTATAACTGTTAGATAATAAGTCTATATTTTTTTATACTTTTATTTAAAAAGGCCGGTTAAACAAGCTAAGAGCATCAACTGTTAAATTTATATTGTCTCGGTCTACATGTGCACAGTCCGCAGTCTATATTTTTCCATGGCTGATCCCTCCGCACGCTTGTATCCGCACTCTAGTTGTTAGGCCGCACTTTATTCGTCTTTGTGAGTATGGTTTAATATCAGCTCGGAGCGGACTAGCGACTAAAAGCGGAAGTGCCCACTCTCTGATTAATTAGTTACTTTGAGTTCATGACATACATGATTAATGTTAGCTTTGTTATGAAGGCAAAAATATCTTTTGTTACGGTTATATATATATTATATTATATACTTATTATATATATATCTCGATTGACATATACAGTATATATATATGATAATTATATATGAATATACTAATTAATTAAATTACTAATTATATACTGAAATTTATAAAAAGCTCTGAAATAAAGTAATAAAATTGATTAATGTTAGATAGATATCATTAGTTTGAACGTGTGAATTATATAGATAGGTATTAATAGCGTTTTTTGTATATGCAAAATATCAGTATGTAGTATATGACTTATACTGGTATAATTAATATATAGTATAATTACTATAGGCACTGATTTTATGTTTAATTAGTAGCGATTTATTCATGCATAAGGTATGTTAGGTATTAACGTGTATATTTATGTATATATAAATAATTTACTTGACAGGTATATATATATATATCAGTGAGTAATGATATTTGCATTTATTATGTTAGCTTTATAGATGTGAAATCTTTGTTACGAGCGTTTATAAGCGTATTTATATTCTGAGTATGGTATCAGTCAATGTAATAACTTAAGGTCATGTGAGGTGGATAGATGAATTTTTTATATTAAATGTCTAAAACTTTAGTTACGTATTAGAGGACAATAATAATCATGATATGTTATTAGAGATATGTTTGAAAAGTGTATTGAATAGTAAGTGTGTAACGTATTAACTGAAGAGAACGAACGTCTTAAATGGGGGAAAATTTGATTCAGAGGGAAAAACTTTCGAGGAGATGATAGATAGAAATGAATCTATATACCGAATTTCGGGCCCTCTGACGAGAGGTTAAGTTGTGAGGCTGTTAGGGCATATTTTGTCTGTTATGAGTATTCATTATTTCAGCGTATTTGCATTTCTAGGCTTATGATAATGTTTAAAGCGTTAATATATTATGCAAATGTAGAGAGAGATTTTGTAGCAATTTATGTTCGTATATATTTTTATTTTATTATTCGTTATCTGTATCATGTAATGATATTATATTCATTTATTATGAATTATAGACCAGTGAAGATTATAATATTTTTTAATAGGTAATTTGAGATTAAATGTTACTTTCTAAGTTATACTTTGTACCTATATCATTATATATAATGATTATGTAGTTTTCGCGAGATATATATAAGTCACGTGACGTTAAGGATTTATTGGTATATCGTTTTTGATTTATAAAATAACGTCACCCGTCTCACGTCTCACGGACTCTCCGCGCGAGGCCTTGCGGAAGCGGGGGCACCTATGTAACTTTGTTAATGCTCGCACGGCTAGCGACGCGATGTGGACAGGGGAGAGGTATATGTTAAAGGGAGGGGGGGGGCCGAAGCCCCACTCCGCTTGTACGGATCAAAACACTAATTTAATATACGTATAGTATTATCTAACTATAGAATTATACTAAATTATTAATTTTTATATAGTATACTGTTGCAGATGTGTTTGTCGTACGACCACTTATCACTTAAAGCTTACTAATATTCATCAATAGGTATAACCGAGATGATAAATAGGACTAAGACTAATCTTCATTCTGGTCCTATCATAAGGACTACTAGGTGATAGACACAGCAACTATCAAAACTATAAACTAACTTGTCGAGTATAATTCCCTGCTCTTACTTCTTCGAGTCGAGTATATCTGTATGAGCATTTACCCGAGTCAGCTATTATCGCTACACAAACTCAATAAAATGGCCATAGTCCTTCTTATACGTGTCTCTCTACTACCTGTTCTCGTCATATCACTTCGAGAGCGCGAAATTACGGTAACATATTTCCGATTACTTGTGCGAGCCACTCTTCTTCCTCCGTTCTTCCTTGTTGAGTCACACCATTCTCTTCACAGAGTAAGTCCTAGTCGTCTATTATATGGCCTGAGATTAATCAATTTATGGTCGGTAACATGGGTCTTTCACCCTGAGATCATAATGAAACGTTAATAGGTATATAATAGCGGGTGGCCTCGGATGGACATTCCATCTACCCGAAGTATATTGAGGGAATGTTATGCATTACGCGTATAGTGACTGACTCACCGCTAACCTCGTTCTAACTATATTCCTCTACTGTCTACAATAAACTTATAGACTTTTATCCCTCAGTAGTTTAGAAATATACCATACGCACATGTCCAATACTGATTACCGATAAATAAAATAGAAGGCCGCTTACTTGATCCTTCTAAAACTATCGCCTCCATATATGACTCTCACTTGTAATTCTATCCTAAGGTAATCTTTTAGAAACTCCTCACTATATCATCTCCACATCTTATAGACTCATTACTAGAATACTTATTATCTTCAATTATACTTTCCGATCGAGCCAGTATGCTTTCGGCGTTATCAAAGGTCTCTAATACTAGGAGAGTAACTTTCCAATTTTAAAATACCGATTTATTGAGAGTTTTCGCGCCCTTCGGATCACAGACTGCGGTAGCGTAAGTAGAACTTGCGTTGAGTATGTGATAGCTTGAGTACAATATCATAAAGTCATTTGAACATCAGGGATTTATAAGCAATAGCAGTCTACTAGCTTAACTCCAAGCTCCCCTCACTGATACTTTATGGGTATCTCCTTCTCTTTGTCTTAATACTATTAATGTCTAGCTTATTCCTTTCAAGATCGCTACAATTATCTAGGCTGTGGTCGATTTAGCGACTTCTTCTTTCTTTTTCTGTTAATTGTGATGGTGGTGTTTCTAGGGTTCTGTCTTATCTCCTACTTTATTCCTACTTTCATCATATCTAAGGAGGGTAGCATAACTTAACTGTCAACCTGCCACATCCTTAAACCTCTACCACTCATTATGCTCGGTATTGAGACTACGATATACCTACCTTCATACTTCAACTACATGTATTTATTAATAATCTGCTACCTCATTTTATTTACATCTAGAATTTAGACCTCTATCGTTCACATATCTTTTCGAATTATTTTATATCTATGGCTGATTATATTATATATTACTGGATAAGAATTACTACGATTGGGGTCGTCTCCAACCTATCACTAGAGTTAGCTAAATATTATTATTCTTATATAAAACTCAATCATCTACAAATTACTCTCATCATCTCATAAAATTCAGTCTCATATACTATACTATATCCGATACATCTTATTTCGAACAGGTACACTCGTTTCTCTCTGTTGACAATTAATAAACATCCTTATTGAGCACTCAACATAAACCAAAAAATGTCTTGAAACCTCCCAATCTAACTAATAACGTTGCTTAGGTACATATGCGTGCATTCTACATAATAAACTGGGAGTTATCTGTTTAGTAAACTGCGAGATACTAATATTAATTTCCTCTATCTTACAGTAAGACTCCATGCTTATAATATTATACAAAGGGTCTCATTAGAGCTCAGCCCTTGTATATGAGAGTTAACTGTTCTCATAATATCTGGGGCTCATTGAGAGGTTTTCATACACCGGCTTTTATTGACCGGGTTACGAGATTCAAAAAGCACAATATAGGTCTTTGAGTATATAACTAACTCCACTGAACAGGAACTTTGATTTTACGCAGTATCTTGCACTTAGGACCCTATTATACTAGCGTTATATGAGTAACGGCAGAAGATGTAAGTTGAGTATGCATGAGGGTAATTGGGAGATCGTCAATTATTATTATTAAGGAAATTCAATTTAAATGTCTTATTGAGTTAATATAAGTGGTATCTTTAAGAGTTGAGAATTATTTTTGAAGGTTAATAATATTAAAAAACAAAGATTTAATATATAGAGCAAAGAATGTATTAGTTCAGAGAGGGAAATTACCGAAAAAAATAAAATTATACTTGCGTTATCGACTAACGCCAACGCTATAGAATTTAACTGAGCGCACACTACCTGTAAACAACATAGTGGGTATTGTTTTGTTTAAAAAAGGCTGCCCTTGAACACATGGTAATGTGGTGAACGCTATTTATTTGTAATATGTGCCGCTCACGTGCCTAATGTGGCCTCGAGTCTGCGTTCTTGGCGACGTCCGCCTCCTCATGCTCTACGTTCCGGCCACCCCTTATTTCTGCGTAGTTCTGTGCTGTGGAACTCTCTTTCCGTCCTCTCCCGTCAGCGTTGTCTGCTACGAAGCGTGACTTAAGTACGCGCAACGCGTCGCCACCTCTATAAGCAATGCAGCAGATCACTGTATGTACATTCAAGACGTATTTGCGACTAGCGGAATGCAAATTTTTGGCGTGGTAAACCCCACTACCACTAGAATATAGGGCTCTGCCCAGTGTGGGTGAAGTGACAACTGATATAAATAAAAATAAAAAAAAGTTATACAAACACAATAATAATGATATAATAATTTTTGTTAACTGTTATCATATTATTAAATTATATAGTAAAAATATAATCAGTGATATGTTATAGAAAAAATGAGTAAGTAGTATTTACGATATATTATAACTGGCTGACTCATATATATCGATTACAAGTATTTAGTTTTACCTTTGTATGTTAAGTATTAAGTGAGAACTTATATATATATTATTATGAGTATAAATAGTATTTAAACTATGTTATTCATATGTTTAAGTGTTTAGGATTTGATGAGTTGTAACCATTAATTAATTATTTATATAAAACGTTAAGTTTATCAGAGTGATTGACTATGTTTTGCTTCTTATTGATGTGAAATACTTTGTTACGTTAGCATATGAAATATTATTATTCGATTAGGATTCGTATGATAATTATATATACAAATAATGCACTTGAGTGATATAATTTTTGTTAAAATGTTACTATGTAAATGTAAAAATATCTAGTTAGAGGATAAATTAGTTAGAAAAAGTTGTATAAAGTATGATATTACTAGTATTATTTTATGCTATTTATTAGTTTATAACTATTATATCATGAGTTGTATTAAGTATATGGATAACTATTATTAGTTAATGTATAACTGTTATATTATATAATCATATATTTATATAAAGTACGTATCAGGTTTTTATTGAGAGTGTAACATTATTAATATTTACTATATTCTACAGTTGATGCCTATGTTTATATATATATATTATATATATATATATATTATATATATATATATATATCCCGTTGAATTTAAATTTGTTTTCTGGTACCGTTGTAAGAGTTTGTGGTTTTTGTATAAGAAAGAAAGTATTGAAAATGTTTATTATTTTATACAATTTGTCCAAGAGTATTGGTGGCATTTCAGTGATTTCCTGTAAATGTTGAACAAAAGTATATATTGGTGAATTAGTCTCTTTTATTGGTTGATTAAAGACTGACGGTTTTGTCAATGATGTGTGGTTTATAGCGGGATTCGAAATATTAAATAAATATGATACACTCATCCCCACACTCGCAGCAGTTATACGTGCGCTTATGATAATCCCATAGGCAATATTAACTCTAACAAAAATAACAACGACATACTAGGTAAAAATAATAATCATAATAGCCACAATAGCAATAATTACCAATATGGTCATCATATGAATAAATATATGAAATTAAAATTAGTTTTAAAAACAAAACGTTACCAAGTTATATTTCTAAAGGTAAGAAATATAAAAAAATGAACAATGGGCATCATCCCAGTGATACCCTGAAGATCCAAAAGGTATAGCAAATATAAAATACCAAAATTGATAAAAAAAACTAAAATAAATAAATGAATAAATAAATAATAAATTAATAAATAAATAATTAAATAAATTAATAAATATATATATTAAATACAACCAACCAAATGTATGTACTTGCATGTGTTCATATGATACAAATAAATTTAATAAACGCTTGTATATATATATATATATATATATATATATATATAATAATATATATATATATAATACTATAATAATATATATAATATAAGCCATGGGTATAATTTACACTTATCAGTGTAAATATTGCAACTAGTTTGCCTGTACGATAATTTGTTTTGCTTGCTTAAAATATGTTCTAAAATATAATTCCAAAATCTACTTGAATATATATAGTATATATATATGATATTAAATTTATAATATTTATATATATATAATATATATTATATTATATATAATATAATAATATATAATATTATATACTATATATTATAAAATATATAATATATATATATAATATAATATATATATAATATATATATATATTTTATATATATTTCAAATGTCATAGATATTGCAGAGAAAATTATTTTAAAAATTTGTTTAATAAGTATCTCGATATTAATCACCTATAATTTTAAGATATTTTCCATCTTCTCTATTTTGTCTTTTTGTTAAACAATTTGAAGGTAAATACATTTATAAACTTGTATGAGTTGTTGACTATTATTATTGTCTGACTAGACGATTATTGAACATTAATTTGAATTATGCCTTACGTTCATTAAATCCATGTTCTTATAACTCTTTTTAACCTCTCTATAGTCTAAAGAGATACATGACGAATTTCAGTTAGGGAAACTTCATCACCTAGAAAGTGTCTATCACTAATATTTGTTAAAATATCTCTAACCCTGTGTTGGTATTCATGGTCTCATTAATTATGCGACTATAGAATTGATCAACAAAAAAAAAATGAAATTATATTATAAAATTTTTTTTTAGGATTTCTCCATGTTTTCTTTTCTTTTTTTTTTTTGTCTTTGTTTAAATGATGTTAACCTTTTCAAACATCGGTCTTTACCTGAGTCAAGTATCAAACATTTTTAACATTAAAGATTTGAATCAGTTGCTTTCAACTAAGTCTAGTTTCATTCTCAGCATTTACTACATCCTTTACATTATAATACACACATTCAGTCTATAAAATATTACAGTTATATTATATAATATATTAATATATATATATAACTTATATAGTAAATAGTATAGTATAGTATATAATATATATATATATATATATATAAACAAACTTAATATCACCAGCTATTAACTTCTTTGCAATTTCCGAGTGAGTATGGTGGAGTGCTGTGCCTATATGAACAATGATACTCATATAACACGTCACCTGAACCTTGATCTCTAACTGTGATGTTTTATGGCTTTAAAATCTTTCTCCTGCTTCCACCATTATCTGTGTTTTCTGCACTGCTCCCCTAATGAAAAAGATTTTCATGTTCTTTTGACTATCTTACCACTTCTCATGACACTGTTACTTCTAACCATCCAAATGCGGAGGTCCTCTATTTAGTAGATTTCAACGTACAACAACACTGAGTTGGTTGGGTTCCTCTCATACTGAACAGTTGTGGAGGAGGCCCAGAACATTCAGTAATTCTCAACGATTTGGAACATTCAGTTACGTAACCCACAGATATCCCTGATAGTCCAAATACGTTATTGACCACGCTTGACTTATACATTCACTACTAGTCCATCTCACTATAAATATACCATTTGCCCTCCTATTGGTAACCTTGACCAGAATCTTTCATAGCTCTTAATTACAGAGATTTCTCCTTTGCAACTCCACCCTGCACTAAATATATTTCTTCTGGCATTTCAATCGGTCTAATTGAGGGTCTTTGGCGTAGCTTCTACGCTAATTATTATTGAAATGAACTCTGCTTTTACATTCAAGGCGCCGAATATTCTGAGGAAGGGATGAGAATAAAATTGTTTCATCTTGAACTAAATCTTTTTCTCCCCAAAATCCATGATTCGATGGAGCTGTTCTTGTGTCATTCAGGAGAGAGACATCGCGTATCGGGCAATTGGAAAAACACTCTTGCTTCTATCACTCATACCTAATTTTTCATTCTCTAGGAATCGTTGCAGGATATTATTCGACAGGCTAAGCGCACTTTCAATAAAAAGGGTACAACGCGCGGTGTGTGTCTCCTAACTCGATAAAATTTCATGGCCCTTGCAAAAACATCACTAACAACTTTTGTAAATCTGCCTTTCCTACCATTATTCACTTTGAAAGAAATCTGTAAGCTAACTCTCCTTCTGAAAAGGCTAATTAACCTTTCCTCTTTTCATCTAAATTCTCTCTGCTTATTTTTCAATATCTTGCAAGACGTTTAAGCTCAAGCATTCATATTTCCTAAACCTTCGATTACATCAGATCTAGGTGTTATGAGATCTTGAGATCTATGAATGTCAGGAAGGCTACTGGTCCGGATGGCATTCCTTCCCCGTGCTCTGAAGGAGTGTGCAATTGAGCTAGAGCCGGTCCTTGTTTAACGCTACTTTCCTATGCCTTAATACTAGCATTTTTCCCTTAATGCTGAAGCATGCAATAATGTTAGCCGATCTCGAAAAAGGGTAGCCGTTCTAATTTTCTAAATTACTATCCTATCACACTCTCCCTTATTGCTACTAAATTCTTGAAACCCTAGTTTAACTCTCATTTGCTGGTGCATCTGGGAGTGTCATTTCTTTCTTTCATCTCATCATATGACTTCGCTCTCGATGTCAACTGTGACAAATTTTCCTATCTCACTGACTTATATAATCTTCTGCCCCATATGACTATGGGGAGTCTTGTGTGGTGGCGCTTGACATATCGAAAGCGTTTCGACGAGAATGGCACGCGTCACTTGTTCTCATATGATCTTCCCTTTCCTCCAAGTTTCCTCCTTCTTTTGCTTAACTCGTAGTTTAGAGTTTTCGCTCGACGCTCATATCAGCACTGTTGTTGGAGCAACCCTTCCTCCTTTCTTGTTAATTGTGGTGTTCCTCAAGGGTCTGTTTTATCTCCAACCTTATTCTTACTTCTCATAAACGATCTATGAATGCCAGCTGCACTTGTAACTCCTTCACTCTATGACTGCGATGACTTAAGTTTTCCCATTCTTCCCAACTCATTTCAAATATGTTCCCTCCTTTGCATCTAGAATTGTCTCAGGTCTACAACTTTCCGATTCTATTTTTGCGAATCTGGATGGGATTTCTCTGTAGGGTCATAGCAAGCTTGTAAATTCAACTCTTAAAAGATTGAACTTCTTCTTTATATCTCCCTCTCAAAAACGCCTCCCAACTTTCTTATCTCCTTCGACGGCTCTAACGTCTCACCTGTAAATAACATAAACATTCTTGGCCTGAACATAAACAATAAATTGTCTTAGAAACCTCTCATTACAACGGTTGCTAAGGTGGCCCCAAAGAAGTTGGGAGCTCTGTTTAGACTGTGGGAATTTTTTGCTCTGCACAACTACTACAGTTATATAAGGGCCTTATCCGCCCTTGTTTGGAATACTGTTTTCATATTTTGGGAAATTCTGGCTCCACCTTTTTTTGGATTGTGTATAAGCCTAAGGATAAGAAACTAGTTAAATGTCCCATAGTTTCTAACTCCCTGAACCCCTCCATCTCTGCGACTTGACGTTGGGTTATTATCTCTTTTCTTTAGATACTATAACGGCAGGTGCTCGTTGAAATTGACCTCTTGTATTGCCCCACCATTGCGCTATCATAGCACAAGGGGTGCCTTACTCTCGCATGAATTTTGTATGAGGATTGAAAATCCAAAAATCGCTTGTTGTTGTGCCTCCTTCTTTTCAACCACTTCCGTTCTGTGGAACTCCTTGCCATCATCTGTTTATCCTGATGCATTTAATTTTTCTCTCTTTAAAGCTTCCATGTCTGCACCCACCAGAGAAATTTTGCGTTTTAGGGTTGGGTTCGGTTGGGGTTTCCATATTCTATTTATGTCCCTCGTTTGAAAAGGGCTTTAGTAGTAGTAGATAATAATACTGTAAATATATAAATATATAAATATATATACTTAATATATAATAATATAATATCTATATATAATATATATATATATATAGTATATATATTATATATATATATATATATTATATATATATATATATATATATCTTATATAATATATTAAAATATATATATATATATATATATATATTATATATATAATATATATAATATATATATATATATATATATAATATATATATATATTATATATATATATATATATATATATATATATATAAAACCGTCCTGGAAGGAAGCTAATTGGTCTTTTATTCTTCAGTTCTTTTTTTATTATAAAGAAATATGCTGCTGACATTTTTAGATTTCTGATGAATTTTGTGTTCTTGTTAGTCTTTTAATATGTCGATCGATTTTTCATCTTTGCGAGGTGAATTTCCTCTTTTTATGTACTTTATTGTATGTTTTATTTCGGTATATTATAGGATGATTGAAATGAAAATCATTGCAATATATGTTCATAGGTCATTTATCATTAATACTCATATATAACTTTACATAAAATTCTTATTATACTCGTGTTGTGATTAATTCGATATTTGTAACTATGTTACAGTGATTATTTTTTTTTTAACTTTTATTACTGTTACAGTAAATTCATAAGTAACAGTTATTGTTTTTAGATCTTGATTTACTTATTTTTTATTTTTAATTGTGTACATGACGAGTTAATAAGTGTTCTTGCATTTTCTATAATAAGTTTCTTCATAACTTTATTCAGTACAGTATATTCTATTCTATCTTAAATGATTTCAATTTTAGCTATGTTTCCCCCTTTTTTTATTAATACTCTTGTGTCTTCAGGTATACTTTTTATTTCAGTTTAAGATACTTAGTTACATAATGCTGACAATATTTTAATGTTATGTTATTCGAATGTTATGTTGGTTTAGTTAAATGTTTTTTAATTAAAAAATTAACACCTAAACCAATCTAATCCAAACATATTCTGCTGCATTTTCTCTAAGATTAAAGTTAAATCAGTTAAATCAGATAATGATGCATCACGTCTCCCAAAATTGGCTCTTTGCACTTATTGGTTTAAGTAAATTTGATTTTAAATTAATATTATTCTTTAGAACTGAAATATCAAAGAAGATGCTTTATTGTTAGTTAAGATGTAATCGATATTATTTTCAATTAAATTTTCTACTTTTATTTTCAAGTTAATTTAATTCAATATGAATTATTTAAATTCCCATGAAATTCTATCAGAATATCCCTTTTTTATTTCCCACAGCTGTATAAAGGTTTCTCTCAGTATTGGTGTTATATTTCTGATTTTTTATTTTTAAATTAAATTCGCCCATGATTCTTTATCTGTAATGAATTATTTGAAGGGTTTATCGGTAAGGATCTCAAAGAACTTTTCCAGTTCTTCTTTGTGGTAGAAAGTTGGTGCATAAACTTGAGTTATTTGAATTGTATTTCCAATTGAGAGTTTACATAGTATTTTAATTATGAATTCTGAATTGCTCTCTATTTTAAGAACGTGTTATTCTAACTTGGTGGATCAAAAAAACCCTAATCTTCTTTCTTGTGCCTCATTTGTCGTTTCTGTTATTTAGTTTCATTGTGTTTACTCCCTACTTTGCACAATCACACGATGCTCTAATTGATATTTTCTAGATCGTTAGTCAATCTATTTGCTTTATCCCAAGCGTTGTCATATATTTCGTTCAAAAACTGGTAATTCATTGCATCCATTTCTCCCGATCCTATAATCAACAGTTCTTCAGTGGGCTAGAGGTGTCAGTTACTCCTGGTAAAAAAAAGCTCGCTGTAATTTTTTGACCTTCATAATTTAAGAGTAGGTGACCATTTTATTTATCATCTGTCTAACGTGCTAGTTTTGACGCACCTGGTAAATGGTGATCTGACATAGACCAAATATTAAGCAGGGATATCGGAGTCTTTAATCCAACGTCATTTTGGGTCTCTCCTTATAAAATAGTTTTTTACCACTGAAGTATATATTATATATATATTATATAAGCGTATATATATATATACTACTATATATATATATATATATATTATATATATATATATATATATATACTATTATATAATTATATATATATATCATGTGTGTGGTGTGTGTGTGTGTGTGTGTTTGTTAAAAATTACTACTTTACAAATTCTGTTTTAGGACAATTACGTTGTGTAAGTTTTAAGACCATGCGAATTCTCAACTTTATGAAGAAAATCATTAAGCTGGTCAACAAAAGAAATTTTTTCCAAGGACAAAGAATACCTGTTCTTACTTGTTTCTTTCGTGCAGATTTAAAAATCGTATGGTTTTGTCTGTTCTATTCACATGTAAACATGAAAAATAAAGCCAAAACTGTTGGATATACAAACAGATGATGTGAAATAAGATATGTCATCGTCTCGCCCAATTCTACGACCCATGAAAATTTCAAATTGATTGGACATAAATAATAAAAATATGTGCGGTTTTTCATTAATGAAAAAATAGTAAAAAATTAATTTTATTAGTTTCAAGTGAATGGCAGCAAACCTGGACCTTATAGACAAACACCAATAAATTTTTGGATTCAGCGCAAAACACTACACAAGAAACAAAAATTATACACTTCCAACAAAATTTGTGTTTAATTTTATCAATTATTTTATTATTATTATTACATATTATTATTTAATACTAGCTAGGGAACGACATTATTATTGACCTGTATATTGTAGTAGTTTTTTTTTGGCGCTGATCCAAAATTTATACTGGTGTTTGTCTACAAGGTCCCAGCGTCTGGCCGTTCCAAAGTGAAGAATTGCAAAAAGAAATTTTTTCTTTACCATTTCTGAACAATAAATAAAAAAAAAAAAAAAAACAAAACCCCTTAATATCCCTTTTTTTTTTTTTTTAATTTTAAAAAAAAAAAATCCCCCCCGTTTAGGTTTTTTTTTTTGCCCTATCAGTATGAAATTTTCACAGAATATATATTTGAGCAAGACACATATATTTTATTAGATTATCTGTTTGTATAACCAACCGTTTATCTCTGTTCACGGGAAAAATAATTTTTTTTCTTTTTTTCCAAGTTTACATTTAAATAATCTAAACTAGACTTGACAGACAAACAATATTGTTTTGTGATGCTGCATCACAGAATACAGTAACAAACATTTCATCACATTACAGACAACAACAAAAAAAATGAACAACGATCGACCTGTTATCACAAATAAATTAAACAATCGCGGTTATAAATTTCCGAAGAGAAATTTCAAATGTCCAGGAGACATCTTATAAATTAATCAACTGTCGCTATAACGCAACTCAATTTAAGAACTCAATAACATGATATAAGACTAAGAATCGAAAGATGTTATTATTACTTCTTAAAAATTTTACTATTCTTGTAAATAAAACGCAATAAGTATTATGACTTTTCCTATGTGTTAATGATGTAATTGTCTATTAATTATTAACTGTTTAGTAAATAGTGATAAATATACAAAAATTACTAAACATGCTTAGAAAAGTTTGGGTTTCTTTGGTCTAGAATGTAGCTTATTGTCATAGTTATTATTATTATTAATTATTATTATTATTATTATTATATTAT
>JABUQX010058732.1:27500-36991 GCA_015478945.1 Trachelipus rathkii
CAACTACGTATGGTTCTGCACTGCCGGACACATGGCCCATAACTGCACACATACATATACATACATATACAGAGATACAGCAGCAGTTGCTGTTGTTGCAAGCGGCTGCCGCTGCTGCTGCCGCCCCCGCAGCCTGCTGCTGTCATACATACATAAAATACATATACATATGTTGCTACATACACATACATACAGTTGTTGTTGTTGTTACAGCATACATACACACACATACATATACATACATACATACGGTGCTACATACATATATATATACATATGCAGCATAGCATACATACATATGGAGCAGCAGCAGCAGCTAGTTACATACATACATACATATACATATATATATATATATATATATATATATATATATATATATTAAGGAGCATATATATGAAAGAGCATATATATATATATATATATATATATGAGAAGAGAGGAGAAAGAGTATATATATATATATATATATATATATATATATATATATATATATATATATGTATATAGTGAGTATATAGAGAGAGAGAACAGAGTAGAAAGAGATGATAAGAAGGAGTAATGGTGGAATGAATGAAGGAGAAATGACATGGATTTTTACTACAGACCATGATATCTCAACACTAACATCCTATCAGTGGAGTCTCATTGAAAACATCATCCGTGTCCTGAAACCCTTTGAGGAAATGACAAAACAAGCAAGCTGTGATCAGGAATTAATCAATTATGTAATTCCTGCAGTAGCAACTCTGAACAAATATCTTTCAAAAGAATCAAAACGTAACAATGATTGTGGCATTCAAATATTGAAAGAGAACTTGAAAAAGCTTAAGAAAGGGGTTTTTACAAAGAAAGTAATAATATAGAAACAGAAAAATGTTTCAAAATTTTAGGTTTTCTGGATCCAAGATTTAAAAATTGTTTTCTGAAAAACACGGAGGAAGTATACAATCATATAGTAAACGAACTGATTGGTTTAGAAGATAACCTGAAAGAAAAGTTTAAAAGAAAAGATTTAAATGAAAACAAAATCTAAAATTTGAAGAAGATTCAGTTAAAGAAGAAATGCACGATGATATTTGGGAATGCTTTGGAGAACTGGCAAAAGGAACCGATTCTCATATCTCAGAAGGAAGTAGTAGCAGTAGTACCGAAATGGAAATGGAAGACGCTTTTCCTCTTCCTCTTGAGGAAGGAAGCTTTGAAGCTGAAGAACCATCATCAAGTAGATCAATCACATATGCAAGTGCATCAAGAAGTCAGTCTGGAAGTACTGCTTCAAATTTGAAAAGGTCAAGTTCAAAAAACAAAATGAAAGGAATTATAAAGATGGAAATAGAAAAGTATGCTGCACTTCCTTTAATTTCACGAAATTCAGACCCCCTGGAATGGTGGAGATCTAATAATAATGAATTTCCTAAACTTAGACAGCTTGTAGCAAAATACTTAAGCGCACCTCCGTCATCAGTAAACTCTGAACGTTTATTCAGTGCAGCAGGGCAAATCTATACAGAAAATAGAAATAAACTTGCACCTAAATGGAGAAAATTCTGTTCTTAATGAGATTTCGGGACCCCATATTAGAAAGTCAAAGACCGCCAACAAAGTACTGCAATCATCTCATGATCCATACATAAACACACGATTACATATATATATAGCATATAGCATATACATACATATATTACACATTATTACACATATTACATACATACATACATATATATATACATATATATACATATATACATAAAAATATATACATATATTAAAGATATTAGTTAGTTGAGGTTATATTATTACATGCATTATTACATACATACATACATATTGTTACACATATTATACATATATTTTTATATAAATATATATATATATATATATATATATATATATATATATATATATATATATATATATATATATATATATATATATATATATATATATATATATATATTATTACATATATATATATATATATATACATATATACATATATGTATAACAACTGCCACAAATCCACAACTAGTAAAGATAGTATTCACTGGCCTCTTATGTGATTTTTTGATTAGCTGGGATGTGGGTTCTAGCAGATGTCCGTGTAAGTGTTTGACGACCACGCCACTGCTAGGACCTAGGTTCACATCCCACAGTGTGAAATTACTTATGGGTTATTTTTGAATATATATATATATATATATATATATATATATATATATATATATATATATATATATATATATATATATATATATATATATATATAGTATATAATATATATATAATATATATATATATATATATATATATATATATATATATATAGAAAGAGAGAGTGTAGAGAAAGAGTATATATATCTAGATGGTGGCCGTATATATAGGAGGATGGAGGAGGAGTGAGAGGGAAAAAGGGGGAAGAAGAGAGAGATATATATATATATATATATATATATATATATATATATATATATATATATATATATATATATATATATATATATATATATATAAATAGATATTTTTTTGTGTAGCTCATACATAAATATATATATATATATATATTTAACGTGTCTATATATATATATATATATATATATATATATATATATATATATATAGCACTGGTTACAGCGCTGTAGGGGGAACCCCCTAAAATGTGACACTTGGCTAAAAAATGAGATTTGTGAAGTTTTAGCTCAATCGGACAATGCTAACCCGTGCCTCATTGACGCTAAAATCTTGAAAATTTTTATTTGGGGAAAAATGTATGGTTTTTCTCTTTTAAAATTGAAAATATTTATCTCTAGTACCTTGATTAACGTCACAATGAGTTCTCTGTTAAAGCGCAATCAAATTGTATCATAAACACTTTTTAGCTACAACCTATAGTTTCTAAGATATTTGTATTTTTTCAATCAGAGGTGGGAGTTTATAGAAAAAATTGCTTTCTCTGGACAATGCAGAGAAAATGATTTTTGTTATTTTTTTCCTTTCTTTATTATAATATTAATGTCATGGTTCATTTTTGTTACCAAGTTTACTATTTATTAATATTTTTTTTCAGAATGCAAATAACTCTGAAATAGGACTCTCCCTATCAATTGACTTTTGAAGTTTGGTTTCCATTCAGTAGAGTTATTGAACCTATTTATTTAATATTTACTTAGTGCTCTGAACAAGAGTTCAGTTGTCTTGGTGATGGCTTCTTCATCTAATACAAAATCTAAAGAGAAAATGAATTTAAGGCAGAAAGACAAAATTTATTTAATTGGCTACATGACTCATCAAATTCTTGGTAGTAAGTTACCATCAAATAGTCAAGTTTTACGTAGTTTATTTTACAATATACACCAAGTAAAGTTAAATACAAAAGAAGCTGCAAGACTAACAATACGGGAAGTTTTAATTTTTTGGGAGAAAGCAAGGATACAAACAAAACACTTAAAAGATTGTACTGCGAAACTTGAGAAACTTTATGATGAGTGGAGAAAACTACAAAAAAATTCTACTAGAACTGCTAACGCAGCTCAAATTCAGAAGGAAGAAGCGTTTAAGGCCACCCTTGATGACCTGTTTGACATTGCCCATCAGGATGCACTTCAAAAAGCCAAAGAAGAAGACAAGGCGTTTTTGCTTCAACAAAGAGAAAAGGACGCCCAGGTTGCTTGGGAGGCGTTGATGTTAAATTCTCAAAAGTAGAAGAGAAACGAGAAAAAAGACATGCATCTGAGATGGCAAGAGTAATAAAATCTAGAAAAAATGTGGGTTAGTTATTTTATTTTTTTAATTTATTTATTTAGTGCTATTAGATCTTATTTTATTTATTATTAATATTTTCCCTCTTTTTTTTACTTTATTTTTACTGTTGCATTAGTAATATTAGCATCTTCATTACAAAAACATATATTTACATTATGAAATATAATCTTTTTCTGAATGGTTTACTACTTCCTGCTATTTACTATTTATTTATGAAGCACGAGTAAACGTTATAAATATTTTCCTAGAAAGAGGAAACGAAGAGGTAATTTTCCAATGCAGCTTTAAAATATATGTAACTCCTTTAATGGCACATAGCTAAATGATTGGTGTATGTTTTATTTTTAGAATTAGAAGAGGTTGAATCTTTGGACTCCAGCACATCAGATGTAGAAGACTTTGAAGATAATATTCAATGCACAGAGGTAGTAGACATAAGGACAAAGGAAGAGGAGCCAGTTAGAAAAAAAAATACATCCAAGGAACTGAAGAAATTATTAATGCATTAATATTAGATTGGTGTGCTTTTTCAGATAGAGATGCAGTTCGAATAATATCAGCTACAGCAGAATCTTTAGGACATGATCCACAGCAATTTATCGTAAGTAGAAGTGTAATTCGAATACGCAGGAAGAAATTTCGAAAAGAAAGAACTAAACTTATTTAAAATAGATTTATTAATTCAAATTTAGAAGGAGCTGTTGTCCACTGGGATGGAAAATTACTACCAGATATTGTAGGTAAAGAAAATGTTGAAAGAGTAGCAATTTTGATCAGCTGTGGAAATGAAGAACAGTTAATAGGAATTCCACAACTAGACAATAGTGCAGGAAGTACTGTGGCAAAAGCTGTATTTGCAGAAGTTGAACAGTGGGGAGCACTTGACAAAATTCAAGCAATATGTTTTGATACTACTGTTGCAAATACTGACAGCATTAAGGGTGCTTGTGTTTTATTCGAACAGTTAATGGGGAAAACCTGTTGTATCTACCATGTCGCCACCACATTTTGGAAATAGTGTTGAGATCAGTTTTTGAATGTAAAATGGGAGGAACAACTGGTCCTCAACCAGATATTTTTTAAAAATTTCAAAGTGAATGGTCTAACATAAACCAATCAAAATACAAATCTGGAATTGAAGATAAAAATATAAGAAATAATATAACTAATGCTAATCAAATTTCTAAATACCTTTTAGAGCAATTAAAAATTCAACATCCTAGGGATGATTATAAAGAATTGATTAAACTTTGCTTGATATTTTTGGGACGTCTTCCATCAAAGGACATTTGTTTTTCAATTCCTGGAGCTTTCCACCACGCTAGGTGGATGGCAAAAGGAATTTATTCTCTTAAAATATATCTGTTTAAAGATTAATTTAAACTTACAAATTTAGAAAGAAAAAACCTTGAAGACATTTGCTTATTTATTATAAATATCTATGTGAAAGCTTGGTTTGACGCCCACAAACCATCTTTAGCTCACAACCAAGACTACAATTATTGAAATCGTTAGTGAAGTATAAGGAAATCGATAAGGAGATAGCAGATGCAGCACCTTTAAAAATGATAAACCATTTGTGGTACATTAATTCTGAACAGGTTGTTTTTTCTTTGCTTGACGACTCCTTGAATAATAGTGTAAAAAGAAGAATGTCAATAAAATTATTGTCTCAAGAAGAGGACGATGATTTTGAGGACTACAGTAATGTGAAACCATCAATTCCCTTACAAGAAGTGAATGACTTATTAGACAAAGATATAGACCATTTTATTGCACCCCAAAGTATGAATTTTTAAGATATTTAAAATTGAAACGGAATTTTTGCATATTAATCCAGATGGGTGGTTTGATAATGAAGATTATTCAAGAGCGAAAAATATGGTGAATGACTTTAGTTGTTAACGATACAGCTGAAAGAAGTGTAAAATTAATAAAAGATTTTAATTCATGTTTAAGGTCATCACGAACACAGTGATTTGGTGTTGAACTTATCAGACGACTGAAAGAGGCCTTTGAAGGTGAAAGCTATCGTCAGTATTCCTCACCTTTATTACTCATGTGGAGAAAAAATTATCAATCGTGTTTTAATTTATAATTTCTTAATAAACAGTGTACTCTTGTGAAGTAAATTAAAATTTTAAACCAAAAGATTTTAATTACAACCAAGGGTAAATAAATTCACCATATATATATATATATATATATATATATATATATATATATATATATATATATATATATATATATATATATATATATATATATATATATATATATATATATATATATATATATAGTTAAAAAATATAAAAAATATATATATATATATATATATATATATATATATATATATATATAAATATAAAATATATAAAGTAGTGTAGAAACAACTTTATTTTGGTGCTCACTTCAGATACAAACTGAAATGTGTTAAAAGTAAGTTCTTCAAGATTTGTTTTCATACCCCAACTTTACCTTGAATCTTTTTATTTAAAAACAAAAATAAAAAAATATATATATAGCCAGATATACAGTATAGCTTAAATATCCTTACATTCTTACATGCTAAACAACTTGCATAGTACAAAATCTCATAGAAAATCAGATTTTGTCTGTACTGAAGGTATTTCGATTCGAGAATGTTTGGTTTGTAGTATTGCACCATGTCGAGAAGTATGACCAACGACCCTACTAGAAACAGCGGAAACATCTTTGACATTTCTTTCAACATCGACCGAATGACACGGATACTTTGGTAGGAGAATTTGTTGATTACTAACTAAAATATCATCACTAATATCATCAAGAAGAGGTGGGGGGGTGATAGGAGTACTCCCCCAGTCTAGCAGTTCCATGAAGGAAGTGGCGTTGAGATTGACGTTTAGCTGCCTTTTATCAAAGCAGCGAACTTGCACATCATTGGTGGAGGAAATTTTCTTTCTTGCTTGAAGAATTTGCTGACATGAAAATCTTCTTATTGTTTCCCGTTCATCTGCAACACCAGCTAGCAACAAATTTTCTGGATGACAAAAATAGGAGTTGTTTAGGAGCACTGGAGAAATGATGTTCTGATCCTCAGGAGAAAGTTTTTGATACTGTGATACCATAATGAAAATTTTTTGCACCATCTTGACAGAAGGAATGGGGAGTGGATATAGAACCATATGGGGCATAGAAGTTCAGTACGAAGTACCAAACGCCTCAGATCATCAGATGCGGATTCTGTTGAAACGCACAATCGAAGCAGTCTGTTAGCTTTAGTTAGCCAACTTGCATGGCTTAAGGCACCGGCTGTGCAGTTTTCAAATACCGCATATTATTATGATCTGCATTTTGTACCCTTGCTGAATTAATAAACAGATTTTTAGTAAGTACAGCTGGTCAGAACTTAGATCTTTCGTAACTGTTTCAGGAACATCAACTACAGAGCCTGAAATTGGTTGAAAATTAATGATGGGTTTGGTCTGAGGATCAAATGAGAGCAGTTTGGTTATAGGTCTTTCATGTGACGATTGGCCAGTTGTCTTCCCATCAACAACACTAAATAACTTCCTGAGTGGCAGTTCATTAAAATGCAACATGCATATGAGCCATTGAAGTGGTCCTTTTAAGATGTAACTCCAACAGTGTGATTATTCCATTTTTGTTACCCGTATTCACAGGAGTTCCATCGCAAATCACTGCTCTTAAAGTCTCTGTAGATCTTGTTCGTTCAATAATACCCAGAATTTTCATTAAATACATCTCGAGATCTTCCTGAGTTAGAACTAACGTGATCGATGTAACATGCATCTGGAAATGACACTAGCACGTAATGTTCTTCTCTAATTTTTCTACGCACACCTCCAGTATCGACAAGTGTTTCATCTATTTTTTCATCGAAACCAATGCAGACCATACCTCTGTGTTGCAGCAAATGCTCCTCTGACTGTTTGTCTCCAGTATTTTCTTTGGCGTTGTAACTTATTTGGATCAACAACGTTTTTTGGTGACAGAAGTCCGAGGTCCTTGAGGGCAGCATTAACAGACATGCATCTCTATTGCTCACATTTATCCTCTCTAATGCTTTACACAACTCAGGATACTGGTTTCTATTTTGAGGGTGACATTCTTCCATTTCTTCTGATTCTAAGGAAAATGATTCTTCTAGCACATCACTCTCACTGCCTGATAATTCAACTGAACTTACACATTTTTGCGTATCTTTGTGTTTCATCTTACTTTCAAATGTCAACCGTTTCCTTTTTCCTTTCCTGAAGTTTCATGTTTTTCTCTGTTCTTTCCTTGTCCACCTTTCCTATTATCAAGCGTCTTGAAGTGTTTTGATCAAGCCAAAATTGCCATTCCAATACAGAGATTTTTCTTTTCATTGGGGCATTGACATTGATTACGTTCAACTATACCATTATGAACACACTTGCACGCGCTAATGTCGAAGAGACGAGAAAATGATTTTATTTTATCTTGATATGTTAGAGAAGATTTTTTATTTCTTGAATATTTCATCAAATCATTGACATTCACTATTAGCCTCTTCACTTTCACTATAACACTTTCAAATTCTATTGTTGGAATGCCTGCTTTATTGTATATGCCTTTAACTTCTGTTGCCACTAACTTTGCTAGATGAGTAACACTGGCATCTTTGTTGACTACTTGATGGAACTTGTAGGATCTAAAAACATCCTCAGCCAGTGGTAGCTGATTTTCGACAAGTGGTTGTGGATAACCGAATATTGCATGCCTGTCTTTATGCCTTGTTGCACATGCCATGATACGTCTTGCAATAATAGTAATAAACACTGCACCCACAGGACTTATCTCAAACGTCGAATAGTCTGGATCTGAAATGAGACAGAAATAGCTCTCAATTAGTATTAAAACCAAATTTTGAAGAACAAAGCATATAAAAAATTCATAACTTAAAATAGTAAAACGATGTCAAAACCCTAAAAAAAAACTAAAGTTAAAGCCCCTAGACCAGTAGCCTCCGGTGGTATTGCAATTCTGGTATGAAGGCATTACTTGGGCACACGCCAAAGAAGTAGGCTCACGATCACTTGCGACTTGCGAGTGCTTGCTCGTGTATCACGTGAGTGTGAGGTTCTCTCAATATTCGCCGTGTCTTTTATTATATATTATATTATATTATTATTTGCATATTGTTATATATTACATATATTATATTATATTATATTATATATTATAATATATTATAGGCCCATAGGGGTACAACTTATAATTATTTTCGTCTTAGGGGTACGCGATCAAAAAAGTTTGGAGACCGCTGCCCTAGACATTGAGTAAATGCAAAATGATTTTTTGTCCCACTATAGGGAAGCCAAGGAGCACCAATTTGACCATGTTTGGTTATCCCACCAAAATTCAACCCAGCTTAATATATATATATATATATATATGGCAGGCGAGTGATGAGAGAGAAAGAGGAGAGAGAGAGGAGAAAGAGAGAGAGAGGCAGAAGATATATATATATATAGAACCACACACACACACAGACAATAACATTACATTTATTATTATTATTATTACATATTGTTATTCTTTATTAAGCATATTATTACATATACATATGAGGAGTTATTATTATTACATATGGTTATTATCAAATATTATGGCGCACGAATCCGTAAAGTGAAAGCGTTTCAATGATAAATGCGAGCTAACCAAGCCGGAACGACCAATCCTGATAACTGACTAGCGTCGAA
>JABUQX010058733.1:0-20000 GCA_015478945.1 Trachelipus rathkii
TTCGACCTATGGAATGGGCTTAGCACTGACCAGGTTCGATTTCCGAGCCTGGAATCTATTATTGTAAAAATTATTATTAATTTCTATTCAAGACCTTGTATAGTTTAGAGCCAGCTACATCACTTTTAGAGAGAGGAGTTGTTATTTGTTCTTGGAACGCCAGAACGATAAATTGGTTCTTCTGGCACAAAATTAGAATTTATAACAAATATACCACCCAGTCTCTCCAAAGCTTCGTATTCTGAGGCTCGGCGATGGAATATTACCTCCGATCCCCTTCTTCATATCATTACTCAAATAATTATTAAAAAAAGTATAACCGACATGACATATTTTATAATTATAATTACATAATACCTGATTACTATTGTCTCTCATATCTTTATTATTTAATATATTTTCTATGGCAATTTTGTCTTTTTTAATTTCATTTTCAATTTCGTTTATATGGCAAGCACTTTCAGGTTTTTTAAACTCAACAGCTATTAACAATAGAAACATTCTGGATATTCTATTATTTTGATTCATTTCAGTAGTATATAATAGCGCATTTTTATTATTAACAGATTCAGAGTTCACTTTATTATTAATTATTCGTTTTAATATTGTCATTAGCGCGATTTCAGCATTAAATTTTGAGAAAACCTTTACATGATTGTTAAAAGATACGTTTTTACCTTGTTCTATCCTCGAGTCGCGGCCATCTGGATGAGATGACGACCTACATTTCAGTTTCCCTGAGTGGTGGAGTTATGGGGGGTGGCAGTTGTCCCTCCCTCATGAGGGTATACTAGAGTATACAGAGGACATTCTTCAGTTTCACATTTATAGGCTTGGAGCCAATGCTTCTTATGATAAAAACATAATTTACTAGCAGCATCATTATTCTGTTGTGAAGCATAGTTCTCATATCTGCGTCTAGGCTGACTTCTGCCCCTCCTTGAATGCTGACAGTCATGGGTTGGTGGCTGCCTCTGCGCCAGCTGTGTGAGCGACTCGGCCACGCTCTTAGCGGTGTCCAAAATGGCTTGAAGCTGAGTCAATATTTTCTGTTGAGTCTCCGACTCTGCTTTTCGTTCTTCTCGCTCATGAGCGTGTTTTTGGGAGCGGTTATATTGGTTCGAATAATGTTCTTCTGAAAGCTGATTCACGTTCCCCCAATAAGGAGGGTCTCTCCCGTATTGGGGCATTGACTGGTAGTTTTTATGTACAAAGTTCTTGAAAAGATCGTCGGCTACAAGCTCGAGTTTATTGATATCATTATCTTGCGCTAATGAATAGAGACTCATCTGCACCTGGGTAGGCATCTCATTCAAGAAGAGCTCTTGTGCGAATTTTGGGTTGTTCTCTACGAGTAAATCAAAGTTCTTTCGTCCTAGCACTTTTTTCACTCTGTTGAGATAATGGCTTGGCAACTCTGTTTTCTCCATTCCCTTTTTGAAGACATCTCTCACCCTCTGTTTCAGTGCTGGTAAGTTTCCTCTATTCGATTCATTAATTCTTCATACGCATTGGCTCGTAAAGGAAATTGTAAGGTGGAGACAAGACTATTGGGAAGGATCAAAGCCAAAAGTCTGACTTTCTCAGAGCCATCATTTATTCCATTCAGTTTGAATACCGCATTCGTAGCAGACAACCAGCTGACGATATCGTATCTGTCGAAGGCAGGAAATTGGTCGGATGAAAGCGAGCTCTTATTTCTTCGCTCCTTTCCCCATGATCGTCTTCTCATATGTGCGGGCGACTTATTTCTATTCGGTCGAGGTGTACATTCTCGATCACTTTCTGAGGTCGAAGATGACTCTTCAACTAAAGATGGAGTCGGTTATTTCTGAGGCGTGGGTGACTTCCTCGTTATTTGACCTTTGGGGGAAGTGGGTTTCCCTCTCCCCACCTTAAGACGAGGGTCAGTTTTCTTATTAGCACCCATATCTGGTTTTCTCGAACAAAGAAGGTCTTAAGAGTTTTTTTTTTCAAAAGTTTTAGGGCTAAATGCTCTCTTCAACTTGGGTTGGTAACAGAATAAATTCCGTTACAGCGAGAGTGTTCAGTTTCTTCTTTTCTTTATTTTTAACTGCGGCTTTTTTTTCTTTTATTTTTACAATTATTGTTTATTGTTAATACAGATTTTGTTTCTTCACGCAGAATTAGTCTTAATTATTGTTATTATATACCACTTTCACAGTTATTATTTAAATTGCACGATCACACAGTTATTTTGATGTCACTTTTCACTAAATTTTTAACTGTTTATTCTTTTATTTATCACACAGTCGGTCACTATTCAGAAGGGGATTTTTTAATTATAATTAAATTATAATAATGATGTAAGGTCACTCCGGGATCACCAAATTTATGATCTGATATTATAATCAGACCAATTAGATAAGTAATTAGAGTTAGGACTAATTAGTGAAAGTGAATTTTTCCGATCAAAGTTTATTAAATATGCAAGTGAAATAGATGGTATGACAAATAATAATAATCAATTTTGTAAATGCAATGGGAATAATATACTTAATTATTGAATAGACAAAGTTAATTTGATATAATAAGATTACGGCAATCTATGGCGTCTAAAATCACAATCCCGCTCTCGGTTGAAGCCCCTTGAGGCGGCTCCCATAAGCACTTTCAACCGTTACACGTTCAAATCTTTAAACTTCTAAAACATTGGCACTACATGGCATTTAGGTGGGCATTGTTAACATTTTTCTAGCCCTTCCAGTACATTTTCCATGTGTATTTCAGGGATTTTGAGGGCTTTGTCCCCCTACATATGTAGGGGAAATATAGCACTTACATGTCCCGCCCTCAATCTCCTTATTATGCATTTGGTAAAAAATTTTTTTATCAGATCATACTATATATTATATATATAATTAACATATATATAATAATTATCATATTACTATAATATATATCATATATATACTCTATAATATTAATATATATATATATATACGCAGTAATATGGCGAAGGCTAGTTGCCATCGTCATTTTCTCACACTTCTCTGACGATACGAGGTCATTCTCAACTCCATTTTATATTGCCCTTTTAATTTGTTAGATTAAAGAACCGTGTCGTTCTATTCTATGCTTTTTTGTTAATGTTGATATGTATATATAAATTCTAGATTTTTGTTGTTCAGCCGGATTCTAAATTCTTTAACTAAGTGTTTACAAGACGTTCAAAGTAGCATTTGAAATTATCACTACCATGACGCCAATCTAATAATTCAACACCGCCTTAGTGTAAAGTTATAGTCAATTTCATCAGATCATGGATATAGGAGATTCCCTTGGTACGTACGTTTTACTTAAATATTGTAATAAAATTTTGAGTATTACTTCCTGGAAAAGTAGGAATTTGATAACCACATGATTCTTACTTGTCCATCATGAGGTAGTTTCATTAAAAAAACTATTTTTCATTACAATACAGAAATTGTGGTTTTCAACATAGTTGACCATATACTTTTAATATCTCATTAAACATCTTTGATGTTAGTTACGTTATTAGCCTATGACCAATCTCGTGGCAGAGCAATTCTAACAGTAGTTGACAGCAACACACCATATATTACACCACTATTATTATAATATTATATATATAATATATATATATACTAGTATACTATATATAGTATAATATATATATTATATATATATATATATATATATATATATATATATATACTATATTTTATCTTTCGTTTGCAGTAAATTTGAAAAGGAAGAAAGATTAAAAAATGGAAAAATATTTGCACCCTACAAAACGAGAAGATACCAATAAGTCAACTAAGACTACACAGAGGCAACCCTCATACTTGGCATTGATGAAGCAACCACACCCAGGCACCTCGACACGACCTCAAGAATGGGTCCAGATTCGGAGAAGCATTTCAGTAGCGATGGACACTCACGAAAATGAAACAATTGGTAGAATACGTTCGGACATTCAATCTATGCATTTCGCACTGAGAAAAAGAAAACAGTTAACTGAAAGTGTCGGATTCCACCTATAAGACCTATAATTTTTTTTTAAGATGCTACCCACTTAAAAGAGGAAATTCAATTATGAATGCGTTGGAGACCATATTCACCTTGGACCTTAAAAGTCCGGCCTTGGTAATTTGTCGTCACTTGCAAATTTCGTTGAGTATTAACATCCATCAAATTAAAGTTTCGGTCAGAGGCGCGGTCCTAAGGCTTCTTCCAATAGTAAGACCCTTTCACTAAATATAAAGAGACGCTTCATGCGGTTTCGTAAGGCGACATACAATCACCCAGCACCAGTGGCAATAAAACTGCTGTTGTAAGCCTGACAGCATATGTCTCTCCACTGGACATATCGATTATAAATATTCAAAAAAGAAAATGAAATCCGAAGAAAGTCACAGGAAGAAAAATAAAAACCGAAGGATTCCAGCCAAAATTATATCACATTTATGTCATTTTCTCGGTACTGTGCGATTTACCGCTTTCTCACTTAAGCGTCGGGATGAGTTCAACTTTTCTCAAAAGTTGTGAATGCAAACCAACCGTTCCGGGAACGAGATCATCATCGAAAAAATGGCTTAAATTTCCTGAAGCATATTCTCAGCAGACTTTCTGAACTTGGCGAGATTCGGGTTCAGACCCTTTTCTCTAAGTGCGTAATACTATTAAGGAAAGCATCGTTAATAAGGCAAAGGAAGCGTAGCGCGTTTAGGGTTTTATTATTTAAAAAGGTGATAAACGTATGGATTACTAGCAGATGAAACCACTGATATTTCTAAAAGGAACAAATACAATTATCCATAGGGTTGCGGTATTTCGACAAAGAGTCCGATGAAGTCAAAGAGGAATTTATTGGCCTTATAGAACTGAAAGCGCTTGACGCAAAAACCATTGCGGAAGCCAATTGACGATTTTTGGTCACTACGAAGAAACTGGATCCCGAGGAATGCTTGGTCTATGGATTTCGATGGCTGTTTCTACGATGTCTTGGCAAGGAAGGAGGTGTGTCCAAGCAATATTCGGAAAAAGTATAAAAAGCATTGCTTCTTTTCATTTGATTCTTTAACAAACGGAAATTTCTAGTAGTAAGGATTTGCAACCACCAATACAGATACTCCGCAATACTGTAGGAACTATAAAGTCATTATTACGTTTTTTCGCGAGTCAGTCTGAGAAGAAAATTAATGCCCTCAACATTCCCAAACCATGCACCAGACCAGATGCGTAACCCTGAACAACACAAGTTGCACTCAGAGTGTTCTACAGAGCCTTGCTAACGGAATGCAATGCAAAACATTAAAATCCTTTCCATTGAATGAAATACCGTCACAAGAAAAAAGCCTTTTCAGTTGCATTCAGCGGGATGAAGTCGTCATCATCATGGCTATGATATTGCTCGCAGTACTCTGCGATGTAGAGCCAGTTGTAAATGCTTTCCAATCCCAAGACCTTGGACTCTGTCAAAACTCGCAAGCACATTCAACATATCTGTGGAAATGGTTAGTAGCCATCAGAAAGATGAGGAAAAACATCGATTGAAGTCTTTAAAGAAGGCTAATCAAATCGCGAGCAGCAACTGGGACTTGATCCTGAATATACCACGATTTTTGGTAGCAGCAGCACCGCAGGCAACCATTCAGCAACAAATCCCAAGGAGTCTGGCGAAGATCCTTAATAACTCCGTATCTACATTCTATTATCTCTTCTTTGGAATTACGGTTTTCTACTGAAAACACACCTGCTTATGCATTGACATAGCTACATCCTTTTCACATGCTACTCAAAACCAATCAATGAGTTAAAGGAAAAAGACAGCTTCATTTTATAGTTTTTACCACTTAGAAGCCATAGAAGAAAGAGCTAGAACTTTGTACAAAATTTGGAAGGCCAACAAAATAAGTATGAAAAAACTAAAACATTTGTTCACTTGAACTTCTTGAAGGAGTACTGAAACCTTTCTTTCGGCGACTCGTGAAAAAGGCTTGGAATGATAACTACCGTGCCCAGCCATGCACCATCCAGTACATAAAACACTCTTTCAGTACTCTGCGAAGGATCAAGGACGTGGACTGAACGAACTACTATGAGAACGGACGACAGGTTAAACGGGACTGCTATTATGAGTGTACACAGAAAATTTGCTGTTTGACAATTAAAAATATTTCCTTCAAACAGTAGTTTCATAAATTTGCGTTGAACCCGAGAAATTACTTTATAAATAAAAGCAATTTGCAATTGCTCTACAGTTTTGAATTTTCAATTTCACGTGTGACATCTTCACATTTCAAATTTTGAAAAAAGAATAATTTTGAACTTTAATATTTTAAAGTTAAGATTAAAATATTTTTAAATGAAGAAAAGTATTTGAAATTGTTTTAAGCTTTAGCGACATAACATTTAATTTTATGTTAATGTCAAATTTGTGCATTTTAAATTCTTTTTTTAAAATGCTTTAGCTTTTTAACCTCAAATGATAGATAGAAAATTTTAAAGCTGGTTCATATATTCTGAAAGGTGGTTTTGCTTTGTTCATTATGGAAGAATTCATTTATCTTACTAAGTTTTGATCTAAATGCTGTGTGTGTGTGCGCGCGCGTATTGATTAACTTTATCTGATTATATATTTGTCCTGTTCAATATACGTCGACGAACGCATTCAGATCCAGGGCAATGAAACTGGTACACAACGTGTCGACTTTTGGATGATGCATTTCTTGCTGAAAATTTGGATGAGAGTTGTTTTGATTTAGAAAATAATTCTACTTTAATTTTCTGATAAGTTGTAGGTTTTAGTTATAATTTTATTTAATAAATTTTTAGTCAAAGATAAAGGGTGCTGCAATTAATTCAGTTTTATCTGATTCTTCTAACTTCTTCTTCTAAGAATATCTTCCAAGCAAAAGGAAATATTTGAAAGTTTATTAAGAAATGTGTTTAATTTATAAAAATTAAAGCCAATAATTATTATTATTACAATGAGCTTCTTTTTCTTGATATTTTGGTGGGAGAGTTGTTAATCATATGTTCTTAAAGGTACACCATACACCCACTCACACATATTCATATGTCAATGTTTTTCTGCACATGGCAACAACACAAAATATATCAGTCTTCTCTCGTTATTTCCTACATGCATAGCTATAGAATTTGCTTCTCCCAATATTTAGATTCTGAAACAAATTACCTGACTAATATATTCCTAAACTTAGGAGTAGCAACCAGGGATGGGGATTTTTTTTTTTTTTTTAGAAAAAAAATATCAGTTTTTTATTTTTTCAGATTCGTGACTTTCACGCGAAATATATATATATATATACTTGCATATATATATATATATATATACTATATATATATATATATATATATGTGCATATATATTTATATATATATATATATATATATATATATATATATATATATATAAAGAGACAGTAAGAAGACGCAGAGTCCAATCTAGAGTGTAATCCCAGTCAACCCATAAATTAAGAATTTTTACTAATTAACGAATAGTAATTATAATTAAGAAGCCATATGGGCCTACCTAGACTGTCCCAGTCAACCAACAATAATTAATAATTAGGAATAATAATTAAGAAGCCGCATTGGCCCCTCTCTAGAATGTCCTGGTCAACTCATTAAAAGAATAACTGTAAACTTAACATAGTTTTATCCAAATGAACTGTCCCAGTCAATGACAAAAATTAATAATTAAAATATACATTGGCCCCTAGAATGTCTCAGGTGGCTTTGCAACCAAATGGCAATAAAAACTAATACTTAAGAGGCCGCATGGGTATATCTAATGTCCCAGTCAACAATAATAATTAAAACCGCATTGCCTCTAGAATGTCCCAGTCAACTCATAAAAATTAAAAATAAACTTAAGAAGTCACATGGTCCTTTAATAACTGTTGTAAATAAAATTAATAATTAAGAAGTCGCATTGACCCTTCTAGAATGTTCAGGTCAACCCATACATAATAAATAATAAATAAGAATAATACCTAAGAAACCGCATGGGCCTATCTAGACTGTCCCAGTAAACCATTAATAATTTTAATATTGTTAATTATTATTAGTTGACTGGGACAGTCTAGATAGGCCCATGCGGCTTCTTGTTAACAGCTAGCATTTTTATTATGGGTTGACAGGACGTCAGGACAATGAGACTGCAGTGAGTTTGTGGTTGACTGGAACAGCTATAAAGGCTATGCAGCTGTATTATTGCTGGCCCCATTATGGTGAATGGGACATTCCAGAATGCGGCTTCTTATTATTAATTTTTGTGTTTGACTGGAACGGTCTAAAAGGACCGTAGTGGCTAAGTATTATTCTTGACTATTAGAGGTGGCTGGAACGACGGGGAACGTCTGGCTTTATGTATGGTAGTTGACTGAATTCAGTCTTATTTATTACCATGCGGCTTCTTAAGTAATTTCTTATTTATCATGGGTTGACTAGGACATTCTAGAGGGGTCAATGCGGTACTTTATTATTATTTATTATTAAATTTTAATAATTAAAAATAATAATTAAGAAGACGCATTGACCCCTCTAGAATGTCCCAGTCAACCATCATAATGGAAATAATACTTAAGGGTAGCATTATTGGAAGACTATCCCAGTCTGACCAATAAATTAACAATTAGAATCATTGGCAATCTGCAGAATATAATGCTCAGTCCAACCTATAATAAATAAATAGAATAATATGCATAAGAAATACGCATGAAGACTGTCCCAGTCAACCAAACCAATAATAATTAATAATTAAAAATAATATTTAAGAAACCGCAGTGACCCCTCTACAATGTCCCAGTCAACTCATTATATATATGAATAATACTTAAGAAGCCGCATGGCTGGTCCTTTTTAGACTGTCCCAGTGAACCAATAAAAATTAATAATTTAGAAGCCTCATTGGCCCCTCTAGAATGTCCCAGTCAACTTATAATAAATAATAAATAAGAATAATACTTAAGAAGCCGCATGATCCTATCTAGACTGTCCCAGTCAACCAATAATAATTAACAATTAAATATAATAATTAAGAAGCCGCATTGACCCCTCTAGAATGTCCCAGTCAACTCATAATAAATAAGAATAATACTTAAGCCGCCGCATGGTCCTATTTAGACTGTCCCAGTCAACCAATAAAAAATAATAATTAAGTCACATTGCCTCTAGAATGTCCTAGTCAACCCATAATAAATAATAAATAAGAATAATACTTAAGAAGACTCATGGGTCTCTCTAGACAACTTCACGCCTATTCTTATCCTCAAAGCCAAAAATCTCCGTCCTCGTTGCTTTACGTTGCGGCTTCTCCAGCATATCAATGTCTTTTCTAATAAGGGGGCTAAAATTGTAGAAAATATTCAAATACTGGCCTAACATATCTACTATACGATATTATACAAAAATAATATATATAAATAGTCAGCATCTGGCATTAATTTTCAATTTTTAACCCTAGGCCCTAGCTCTGGGTTCAAAATCTTAAAATGGAAACACTGAAACAGCAACACTAAAGAATGTTACGGACTTAGGGGTGACAATGCCAATAGTTTGTTGAAAATTGAAAAAAATATATTAAAAACTTAATATATATAGTTTTATTTTAATTTTTTATTTCTATTGAAGTTAAATCACTTAAATATACAAAAAAAAATAATAAAAAAAAATATATACAAAAAAATTAAAAAAATAAAAAAAATAATTTTTTTTTTATATATAAAAAAGAAAATCAAGTAAAAAAATCAGTTGATTTTTTTTATTTGATTTTTTTCGTGCCATCCCTGGTAGCAACATAAACAAACCGGTTGAAGCCAATCGGAGATCAAATTTCTATAACGTCACAGAGAGCTAATGAAATTAAATTAAACGTTATATATTTTTTTATGGTTTTGCTATTGTTGTTTGATGAAACGCACAAACCTGATTATATATATATATATATATATAATATATATATATATATGCAAGTTTTTGTTTGATGACACAGCACTATATATATATATATATATATATATATATATATATATATATATATATATATGCAACCCCTTCCTGTTTGAAGGGGATAAATTTATAGGATCCTTTCAAACTTGGCACCCATATTGCTGGCAATGACAGCGTTGCAGAGCTGAGGTTTCAATCGTTGTGCCCCTTGCAGGTGGGTGCCGAGTCCTTAAGCCTGGATATGGCAGTAGCTAGGTGGTTAATAAACAGTTAACAGGCTTCTGCGAAGGATTCGAAGCCTGAGTAGGATCCTTTACCGGGTCTCGGAGCAACCTCCGGTGCCGCAGCTGAAACCGCATCTTGAAATAAGCATAAAATAGACCGAGTAAGTTTTCTTTCCCAATGTTTTAGAACCAAAAGAACTTGATAATGAGGGTTTTAGAACCCTCTGGAATGCCTGAGAGCCCACCCGGGTTTGGATCCCAGAAGAAAAGAAAATAAAGTGCAGAATGCATACGGAAGGAAGTATTCAGAGTTTGAGAAGGAGTCGGACCGACTCCGGTGCTGCGTTAGATTGGTACCGGTATGGAAGCAGAGACAGAGTAGCGAGATGACTGAATAAAAATTTGTTTTGGGCTCACATAGTATGATACATTAAACCATTTGCAATGATGGGTGCTGAGATCGAATACACTAGTCTTAATCCTCTAATAGAGGTAACACTGATAGTAGTTTTGTGGTAGTCACCAAATTGTCTTATCAAATTGTTGTTATTGTTGGCCTGGTTTGGCTTGTTGTTGTTTTTATTATTTTTTTGCTTTGTGCCACATGGATCCCTACTGTGGTCTTGACAATTGCTGTGCTTATTATTATATTATTATTATTATTATTTATTATTATTATGTATTATTTATATTAAAATTTTAATATCTTTTTGTGTCTCAAGACACATTACTGGTATTTTGGTAGAAACGTGCGTCGAATTACTAAAGGACTGATTGGTGAAGTACAAGGTGCCTTTAGAACTGGAAACGGAAAAGTTGTAGAAGAATATGACAAGTCAAAAAGAAAGCCCAGACTTACCATCCCTTTTAAACCCTTAAGTGAGAACTAGTCGCAGTCGGAAAAATCGACTCTTGGGCTACACGGGACTACGACGGACTTCACTATGGCATCTCCTCAATGTAGGGTCCATCCCTTGGAGCCCAGGTGGGCACAACAAAAAAACCCGCCATTCACTAAAATTATGCACCTCCTCAATCGAGCAATGCAGAGTCACATGCCTCATCTCTTGCATGCGATTACTTACATACACAATTCCACTTTTTCTTTCCGTCAAGCATTCGCTTGATTGACAGAACACTCCCCATATACTCCCTACCAACCGATCTACATCTATCCCTTTTTTATGACCAAACCATATCAATGTACTTTCATTTATTCTCCTCATTTACTCTTTTCAAACACCAAACGCACTCTTAATGCGTTAATTCTGATTTTATCAATTGTTCTCACCCTACACGCCCTAAAGATTGTCAATCTGAACACAACGTACTTTACATCTATACCACTTATTTCAAACAATAGTTTCACTACTATACATTTACACAGGTAACAACATACCCTCCTGTAAGACCCTAGCGCACTCCAGACTTAGTCCCTTTACATCTACCAAGATTTAATTGCACCGCTCACTTTCTCTATCATTTCACAACTTTCCTACTGCAATCTGCATTATCCGTACCCTTTTCATCCAACATATATCCTAAATATTTAAGACTCAGACCATTGTTCCAGTGTTTCGCCATCCAACATCAACTTCCGAACCGTGGACTGTTTCTCACTCACAACCATGAAGCCTTACTCAGAAACACTTTGAAACCCCTTTTTTTAAAAACCCTGCCAAAACCCTATACCAATCCTGTCAAACCCTCTTCAGATTCGCTACACAAAACCAAATCCTCCGCATATAATAGGTAGGGCACCCTCCTTCTCTTCCATTCACCATCTTTCTAACACCTTTCCCTGCCACCCCCACATCTAATTTTTTCATAACCCCATCCCTATACAAATTGAATAACCATGGAGACGTAAAACATCGCTGAATCACTCGGCTATTAATATCAAACCAATGACTTTTAACACAATTTATTCTTACACACGCTTCACTACTGTCATACATACTTTTGATTCCATTCAGAAGGCTACCATCAACACCATATATCACTAACTCTTGCCATAGAGCTTCCCTATTAATCCTATCATACGTCCGTTGAAAATCCATAAATCTAAATACAGTTTATTCTTCTTCTCTTCCATTTTCTCAATCATTTGTTTCAATGTATAAATATTTGATACACACATTCTCTACCACCTGTAAACGCACTTTGTTCTTCACCAACCAGTCCCTCAGCCACTCCACGCACTCTTTCGACCAAAATACCAGCACATATCTTCTCTACAACACTCAATAATTCCTACAGTTACCATTATCCCCCTTACCCTTATATAAGTTTACTATTATTGGTCTCCTCCAGTCCATCGGAACTATACCCTCCATAAACGCTTTGTTACACAACCTTTAAATCCATCAAATCACCATCTCACCTCCGTTTTTGATCATTCTACCAGTAATTTCATCTATACCTGCAGATTCACCATTTTTCAACTTTCTCACTCTACCCAATACCTCCTCCTTTCTAATGACCTCATACCCAAAATACCAATTCATTCCTACCAATGTTATGTAGATTTTCGAAGTGTTCCCTCCACACTCCCCTCAAATCCATTTCATCAGCTACGAAAGCACCATCCCTCTTCATTATTCTAAGCAAGATCCCCTTAATCTTATTCTTAACCTTTCGCGCTTTCTTCCAGAAGAGCTTCCTATTCCCTTGTAAGTCTCCATTCATCCTTCTTCTAAATGTTCATTTACCTCCTTTTCCCCCTGCATATGCATCTTTAATAATTCCTTTTTTTTTTTCCTTATATAATTCCAAACATCTTTCTTTTGAGACATCATCCATTGTTCTTTTAGTAATTTAACCATGCTCATTTTTACTTTAACCGTGCATCACCTCGTCATTCCACACCACTCACTGTTATTATTGTTACTTCCTACTTTAGAACATCCACATACTGCTTTTGCACCTAACTAACAACATTCCTTCAATTTGCTTCCAAAAATTTGTTTCAGTTCAACTTTTCACGTTCAACTGATCTATTTGCAAGCGCTCTTAAGTACTTATCCTTATATCCTTGTTCACTTAACTTCTCACTCTTCAATTATTCCCACATCCTTCTTTATAACCTTCCTCCCAATCCAAGCCCCACTAAACGTATTTTACAATAAAACAACATAATGATCCAATAACTCATCCTACCCATACTGATTTAACCTATCCAGCACATTACTTTCACATCCCCTTAGATAACAGCAACACAAAATCAAATCATACTTTTCACTTCTATACCATGTCTACCTGTACCAACCGTATATACTTTCAGGGTGGGCAATAAGCGCAAATGAAAGCGCAAAAGCGCAAAATTTGCGCTTTAGGTAAAAAATGTGCGCTTTTGCGTTTGCGCGAAATTTCTAAAAAATGTGCGCCTTTTGCATTTTGCGCTCAACAACTTTTTTAAGAACGCAAAAGCGCAATTTGCGCTTTTATTCTAAATAATTTGCGTTTGCGCTCTATGCTAAATAATTATATATATCAAATATATATAATAATATATATATTATATATATATATATATATATATATATATTATTATTATATATATATATATATATTATATATATATAAAATATTTTATATCTTATATATATATATAAATAATAATAATAATAATAATAATAATAATAATAACTCAATATCAGCAATTTATTTTAATGTATGATTTTGATGCTTTTTCAAGCCTCCCTGAAAGATTCTTTCAACAGAAGAAATTTTCTTTTTTAAAATTATTCTTTAAATAGAATAAACTATTGATTTAATTAACGTACCAAGCTTTCGTCCGTACACTTCGGACATCTTCAAAATAAATTTTAATTTTTAATATTTTAACAATTTTGATAAAATAAATGTCGTGTAAGCTAATAGCAAAAATAAATAAATAAAATTAATATAAAATTAATAAATTTAAAATTTAGAGAAGTTAACTTACATTGACTTTTGTCATTAAAGATGTTCAAAAAATTGAACATTTCGTTTATTTTGTTTAACTCATTGTTTATGTTTCTTAAGAAGCCAACGATTCTTCCTAGGCGCAATTCATGAAAATCATTTTTCTTTGTTATGATGGAGAAGCCCTCTTATGCTGTTATCGGGATTTTGTGGTGTTCTTCTTTAAAATGTTTTGAAATATTTTGTGCTCGGGTTATACTTAATGTTGCCGACATTCTTCAATGTTTGAGGGTATTCGTTGTGTATCCGAGTGAAGCCGAGCTCAGTTTCAATGGCTTATAGTATGATCTTAATATAAGCTTCTTCCGTCTTTTGCTTTAATATGTTCTTTTAAAATTAATTTTAATTTGTTCTCTTCCTCTTTTTTTCTGACTGATATTTTTCAGTTTTGTATATACTACGAGCTTTTCGCTTTTCGTTTCTTCATGGTATTTCCGGTAAATAAATTTATTTAAAGTGTTTTTATATTTTTCTCTATAATATACTTGGGGAAGGTTATTATTTATTAGATTCTGCGTTATTCTTTAATCTATAAAAAAGGGTTCAATCAGACGATATACTTAAACGCTCGGTGAACTAAAGTTTTTATGGTAGCAAGTTTTGTAGTTTAGAGGAGTGAAAGAGTCAAAATTTCAAGTTGTTCCTTTATCTGTAGATTTAACGTAGACACTTCTATCCTGATCACCACTGACAGACACCAACCATCCTTCACATCTCAAGATAATAGTCGTTATTTTTTGCTCTTTATATACCACTAAGAGAGATGTGAATAATTTTGAATATATGAAATAATGTAATGTATCTACATGAATAAGAAAGCGTGATGGGGCGTTTTCATTAAATTTTTGTTTTCTACAGAATACTGAAAAGTTGGTCTAAGGTGATCCCCTGTACGAATATATATATAAATATATGTTTTTAAATAAATAAATTGGTGTTTTCGTGGTACATATATATAAAGTAACCTTCTCAGAATGTCTTCTTCATATAGATAGATATATATAAAGATATGATGAACATTTATACTAATATTAAGTATAATAGTAAATATAAGACATTCGTGAAGACTTTCACATCCATATATATATTATAATACGAAAGAATATATATAATCAGTTTTTCCAATTCCATCTGTTTGATTTAACTATAATTAGTTCGTATATTGGAATATATAATAGTTATTTTGAGATATAGTAGTCAATACTTACTATAGAGATATAAGGAGGGGTCCTCAGTGTTTTGTGACCTTTGGTAGGCATAGAATATATTGTCGTATTGATCCAATTCTTCCTTATTTTGTGTTTATGTTAACTGTCCGTAGATACCGTTGCTAGCCAAGGCATATTTAGTCTTTATTAACTTCTTTCCGTTTGATTTTTTAAAGCATGGGGGAATTTTTGATATTTATCACTATGATGGTGTTTTTACTTTTAATGTAAATACTTCCTTATTCCATGATTACTACAAATCCTTTATCAGGTCTTTGCTTAAACTAATGTCCCGTTGTTAATGTTTAAGGGATTTAATAGCATATTTTAATTCGTTGTTTAAAGGATATTAGATATATTATAGGATAGATACCAAAGGTAATAAAATTTAGTTTTTAAGTCTTCATTGCTAATATTTAATTTTTCTTTCCTTTCAAAGTTTTTTTTATGTTCGTATAAAGTTTTTCAACTTCAATTTGTTTATTAATTAAGTTACCCTTTTTCTTTATACCTAAGTTTAACCCAAGTTCTAATAACTCATATTTCTTTACGTTTAAAGTAAAGGTATTTATGTTTAAAATTTTCGAATTATTAGACTTGAAGAAAATGTCTGCTCCATAAAAATTTGATATTTTCTTATTGTGTACAAGGCGTATTTCACACTCATATTGCCTAATATTTCTCTGAAGGTAACACAAAGCAGAATAAAATTTAAATTTTGAAATGGTCTTGTGAAGCTCTAAAACTAGAGATAATGATTCTTTCGATAATTTAGAAAGTTCCAATTTTTTGTTATTTATTTCTCTCTCTATAAGTGACGACTTAAATTTCTTAGTCTCAGGTTCGTATCTGGCTTTTGGATCATATAGTTTAAAATCCGAAAATTTTGGGAGGAGCTGATTCTTCAAGCATATATCTAAAAACTCAATATCAGCATTTATTTTAAAGTATGATTTTGATGCTTTTTCAAGCCTCCTGAAAGTATTTCTTTCAACAGAAGAAATTTTCTTTAAAATTATTCTTGAATAAAATAAAACAATTGATTTAAGTATAGTACCAAGCTTTCGTCCGTACACTTGGGACATTTTCAAGGAATAAATTTTATTTTAATATTTTAACAATTTTAAATTACATTTGACCCCAGTTTTAATATTTCTGGTGCTAGGTCTTTGGATACTGAGAGTTGCACTTTTAACAAAAGATTAGCCGAGTCATCTGTTATAAACTATATTGAGAATATTGATATTTGTAAATCTTCAGCTGGGCTGGACAACTTGGCTAATAATATTTTTCTAAAGATACCTTGATTCCGAAACCTCATACAGAATATCAGGCGTCCATAAATTGAATATTATTATGTATTATATCGCCTTCCTCCCCTTTTTCTTATGAGTGGGTCAATTTTATTTTCAGAGTTTTAGGGTTATCTTGCATCGCTGTCTCGTCCTTTAGCTTTTCTGGCTCCCGTTAACTCTGCTTTCAGCTCGTCTCTATTCTTTCTTATTTGTAGGCGGTCTCGTTTTCATTTTGCACAATAGTAATTCTTTGATGTTTAATCTCGTCTTTTTTTAATATTTGGTATGTGATAACTGTTTGGCTCTCATTTTATGGTTTTAATGGTTTATTCGGTGGCCGAACAACAGTTTCTTTTACTCTTTTTAATTTAATTCTTAGCTTTGCTAATCAAATATTATATATAATATATATATATCTATATATATATATATATATATATATATATTATTTATATATATTATATATATATATATATATATAATATTATACTATCTATTAAAAGTAGTATTACTAATAGGAGTAGTTTTGTAGCAGCAGTAAATACTACAAAAATATTCCAACAAATGTGAAAACGTGACAGCCAAAATAACAAAAAATGTCACTTCAAAAATCTTCCCGTTTCCTAAATATTATTAGAAAAAAGTTTCAATTTATTTATAGAGATAAAGAAAAAAATAAAATATTCGTGGTGTAAATATTTGTTCTATTCAAAAATATGTTGAGGCATCAATACTGATCCTCAAGAACCGTCAGGGAAACGGCTTAAGAATGAAATAAATTTTTCATTTCAGAATTTTCATTTAATTAATATTTTTATAGAAAAACAACTTTATTAACGTCTCTAATAAGTCACTCATTGTTACTATACCATTGTTTCTCAAACGGGGGGTCGCGACCCCCAAGGGGCGCGATCGATATCGGGGGGTCGCGGTGGGTCACAAAAACAAATATATTTAAGGTTTAATTTCAATGATTATTAATGAATTATAATCAAATGTTGCACAGTTGTTATTTATAAAAAATTAATACTAATAAATATAAAAACAATATACTTAATGCATCCAAAACATCTTTTATTAAAGGAATTATAATATTCAACTTATTTCACTATCCCTCTGGTAGACTTTTCAGGTAAGCCCTCTAAGAACACTCTCCATATCACCTCTGTCTTCGTAAATTCTGCTGTCTTCCACCTCTTCCATCGTTATTCCTCTGTCGCTGACCGCTTCTTCCACCGCGTCCATCCATCTTTTTCTAGGTCTTCCAGACGGTCTTCGGCCAGCCGGCCTCCATTCCAGCATTTTTTTCGGTCCCGCTCTCTCCATTCTTTCCACATGCCATACCCGTAGCTGTTTCTTTTATCTGTTCATATCACAGAGTCGAACTTCTCAATTCTCTCCTATGTCTCAACTTCTATTTTTCTGTCCTCTCAGAATAGCCAACCCCCTTTATCAACCTCAGTACCCTCATCTCCGCTGCATCTATCCTTTGCTTCCGTACTGTTATTTCAGGTCCCAGCATTCGGCCCCATACTATAGTAAACGGTCTCAATACCGTTTATATACTCATGCATTTTCCACTCCTTTGGATAATTCCTCTCTTCTTTAACATTGGGCAAAGTGCACAACATTTTTTGGCAAATTTTTTTATTCTTTCCCGTATCTATCTTGAACCAACTCTCATCCCCAAAATTCCCCATTATCTTGTTTCTGGAAGTCCTGGTATGTGTTTTTAATGTTGTTATAGCTTTGAGTAATCATAACTCCGGTTCTCCAGCACTTCCATAACTTTTTCTCTATTTATACCTATCAAATGCTTTTTCAAAGTCCAAAAACACTACATCAGCCTTCCTTGTTCACTCTACATCGTCTTTCTTCTACCAAACATTTTCATATAGAATATTGGTTCCGTTGTGCTTCTGCCCGCTCTGAATCCGTATTGCCACTCTCCCAAGACACCCTCTACTCGCCTTCGCAGTCTTCTCCCCAATATTTCTTTCATATATTTGCTAGCTACGTTTAAAAGTGCTATCCCTCTATAGTTACCACATACTCTTCTTTCACCTTTCTTGCATATTGAGCATATTGATGTTTGTCCTCACTCCTCCGGCACGCTTTCTTCTCTCCCTATCTTTTTTATTATATCGTACAACCATTTTATCACTTCCTCTCCTGTCGTATAGAGCTCAGCAGTAAATCCATCTGTGCCAGGGCTTTTCCCGTTCTTTAGTATCTTTACTGCCTCTCTCACTTCTTCCATTGTTATTTCCTCCTCTTGTCCTCTTTCAGTCTCCACCTACATCCCAGCTCTCTCGATCTCCTCTCCCACCTCTCCACAGTTCAGCAACTCCTCAAAATACTCTCTCCATCTCTCCTTCACCTCCCTCTCTTCTGTTAGTATCTCTCCCTCCTTATTCATTATTGCTAACGTTTCCGGATCTGTTTTTGTTCTCATGCCTTTCTCCAATCCGTATATTAATTTTCTTGTACCTTTCTTGTCCTCCTTCAGCTCTGTCCCAATTCTTTCCCAGGATTGTTTCCTAGAGCGTTATTTTATGTTTTCAGCAGTCTTCCTAGCCTCTTCGTATTAGTTTGTTCCACCATGCCATTCTTTTCTGTTTTCCTCTACCTTCTTCATACCCAACACATTCTGTGCCACTATTCCCATGTTCTCCTTTTGCTGTTGGTAAGTATCAAGTCTATCATCGATTTTCAGAATATCTTCCTTCTTTTGAGCTCGATCTATAAACCAAGTCCCAACTTTTTTTACCGCTTTTTCCAGCTTATAATATGGTGTTCATAAATAGCCAATCCATTTTTCATGGCAAGATCTATCAACCTTTCTCCTTCCTCATTTCTTTCTCCCACTCCAAAAGCGCCCATCACTCGCTCCTCTCCAGCTCTTCTCGTTCCCACATGCGCATTCAGGTCTCCCATCACCACCTTTATTTCTCCTCTCACTCTATCATATAATTTCTGTAGCTCTTCTTTGTATCTCTCCTTCTCTACGGTAGATCTTTCGCTGTGAGGCACATATGTCTGTATTATGCTCATCGTTTCTCCCTTAGTTTTTACTGTTATTGCCATTATCCTCTCATTCATCATTATAGTCTCTATCACGTTCTTATATATGCTAGGTTTGACCATTATGACCACTTCGTGTCTTCTCTCTTCCTTTGTATATTATCACATAATCTTCGTGCAGTCTTTTAATTCCTTCTCCCTCCCATCTCGTCTCGCACACTCCAATATATCCAGTCTTCTTTCCTTCATCAAATCCACAGCCTCCTCCTCCTTACCCTCCATCGTACTTACATTAATTGTTCCAAATCGCATATTCAATT
>JABUQX010058733.1:22500-26943 GCA_015478945.1 Trachelipus rathkii
GAAGAAGGTTCAAACATGCTTCCTTAAGTTGAGATTATGGAATTACATCGAGAAGAAGCTGTAGAGACGCTGATTTTTTTTGGTAATTTCTTCAAATGGTTTCAATAGCTTATGCAGTGTGATATGATGTCATTTTCCACATTAGTAAGAATGTTAACTCTGGAATACGAACTGGCGTACAAAGCAAGAGGTTCTTTGATCAATACTATTTTTTCCATCATATGTAGTGTACTATTCCAGCAAGTTGGAAAGTCTTTGATAATAGTAAGATATGGAATATTAAACGTTTTTGAATTGCCTTCAAACTCATTTTCATTTAATTTTCAGATTCATCTTAAGTATTTTTATTATAAAATTCTTTATCAAATCTCAACAGTAAACATCCGCGCAACATCCGCAGGGCGAAGCGCGGATGCGGATCTTTAATAATGTGCGGATGCTCCGCGGATGCGGATGCGATGTTACTGCATCATAATATATATATATATATATATATATATATATATATATATATATATATATATATATATATATATATATATATATATATTATATATATATTAATTATGTATTGGATGTTAAATTTTCAATATCGCGAATGCGGTTGTGATGTGGTGGTATCAAATTGTTCACATTGCGGATGCGGATAGTTTAAATCACTATCCGCGGATTGCGAGCGAATATTTCCATTATTAACATAAAGGTTATATATATATATAAATATATATATAATATATATATATATATATATATATATATATATATATTTAAAAATATATGTAGAGAGAGAGAGAGAGGGAGAGAAGAGAGAGAGAGAGAGAGAAGAGAGAGAGAGAGAGAGAGAGCGGAGAGAGAGAGAGAGAGACGAGAGAGGCAGAGACAGAGAGAGAGAGAGAGAGGAGAGAGAGGAGAGAGAGAGGAAGAGAGAGGAGAGAGAGAAGAGAGAGAGAGAGAGGAGAGGAGAGGAGAGGATGAGAGAGGTGTCGGCGATTAGATTACCTCCCCATCTGGCGAATGTAGTGACATCCCATGGCACTCCAGTGCCAATGGTTCACCCCGCTTGCACTCATCATTTTACACTCTTCCTTACACAGGAGTAGACTCTCCGTATCCGGAGTAGTATGGGATGAAACAACTATTTATAGGAAAAACTATTTTACATAAATTTAAATGTGGCGAGGAAAAGATCTCCCACAACGTATGTCTGCGTGCGTTGGAAGGCGACTAAAGCTGCAGTGGGAGTTTATAATTATATTATATAAACAAGAAATGCTAATGGCAATGCCTCGACCTGGGCGTGATCACTCGTAAGCGACTTTGTATCTCCGGCATAATCTGTATGAATCGTCTGGTACATGGATACTTAGCAAGAATAAATGGTGAGAAGAGAAGAAAGCTAATGATGTATTTGATAAAAGGGAAATTTGAATTTCCAAACACAAATTGAAAGAAAAATGATCGAAGACGTGTGGTATGGGATGAAAACTCTATATGATAGGATGAAAACTAATAATGGGGGATGAAAAGGAATTGCGATTCTGATGAGTGATCTGTGGCACAGAGCCAATGTTTGGATTTTGTTGATGATGAGAACAAGAAATTCTAATGGTTAAATTTAACTCTAGATTTAAATTCACTTATATATATATATATATATATTATATATATATTATTATCAGTATATATATATATATATATATTATATATAATATTATATATATATTTTATATATATATATTATATATTATATATATATAATATTATTATTATTATTGATATTATTACTTATTATTATTACTGGAACAGAACGATCTTTGTGTTTTATATTAGATTTTTGAAATGAAAATTGTAATTTTTGGATTATATAATATAAACTGTATGTGATCTTTGTTATTAAATGATTAAATTTTAACTTCTTTATTTTGAATTATTATTATTATTATTATTATTATTATTATTATTATTATTATTATTATTAGTTGTACTCATAGTGTTAGTGATATTATTATTATTATTATTATTATTATTATTACTAATGTTGCTATTATTATTGTTATTCTCATTAAACATTAATATTTTATTATTATTAGTATTTGATTATTTATTTATTGCTCTGAGTCATTAGCCCCTTCCCTTTTTTTTATTGTTATTTTCTTCTTATTATATTAATTATTATTATTATTATTATTATATTATTGTACATATATAGTGATGCTATAATGTTAATGTTTATCAGCGTTAATACTGTTAGTTTTAGTTTATTATTATTATTATTATTATCATTATTATTATTATTATTATTATTATTATTATTATTATTATTATTATTATTATTATTGTTATTATTATTATTATTAAGTAGTCTATTAGGATTATTTTTCTTCTTTTAGTGCCATTACTTTATCAGTTATATTATTGATGTTGTTATTATTATTATTAAGTAGCCTTGCTATTATATTATTATTTATTAATAAATGTATTATTATTATTATTATTATTATTATAAATTATTTGGTGTGGTATTATTAATATTATGCCATTATTAGTATTAGTTTTAATATAGGTTTTAGTTTATTGTTGTTGTTGTCGATTATCTATTTATTTATTAATGATGTATTATTAATATTAGTATCTAATTAATTTTAAAATGCGATTTTTGTCCCCTAAGTTTTCGACCTTTTGGTTTCACTTTATTTATAAAAAAAGATATTACAGTAATTAGTTTTGAGCTTAACAAAAAATAGAAAAGAACAAGAAATTATAATAAAATTTAAGCTTTTATTATTATTAATATAAAAACATTCCAAATGTGCATGAGCCTTGCCGAGTAAGTTGTTACACGGGAACGCTCGCGCATATTATTTTCAGGCAAACTGGAACGTTCTCGTTTCAGCGTCGCGTAGCGACGTTGCTTGATATTATTATTATTATTATTATTATTATTATTTCCGTCTCCCAAATAACTGCTGCGAGGTAATAGTTGGAAATTTGAAATGCAGTTCACTTATTTGCATTGTTCCAATTAGCTTAAGTAACTGCAAACCTTAACGGAACTTTCTATGTACTGATTTTCTCCAAGTATCCCACCAGCATAAATTAATTTTTTCAATCCGTACTACAGTAATTTTCTTTTTTGGTTATAATAGCTCTATACTCTATCAACCCATCTCTATTTGGGTTTGCCCTTCCCTTCCCCTACTGGAAGCCACTTCGAAAATTAAAACCTTCTTTGCCAATCTATTACACTGGCAAACAAAAAAAAAATTTTTTTTTGCTGCCAAGGATATTTTATCGAATTTATAGTATATCGGGTGTGCTGATTTCAGTAAAGACATTAGTTTTTCCAAATTGGCTCCTAAGTTCTTGAGATCACAGGGTGTTCCAGATACACTCTTATAAATATCTTTTTTAAATGCATATTTTACAGTAATATCGTTTTATTTCTTTTAAGGGGCTTACCTTTATATAAACTTTATTTTTTTTCAATTTCACACCACTATGAGTACTTCAGAAGAGCCTTTTTGATACCCCAAATGTATTCTGGCTACATCTTGTGGGTGAAATATTGCCAGGAGACCAAAGAAAGAAATATTACTCACTTTGTGACCAAGCATCATCTTGCATACCTTTGGAATGAAACTCGAGAGACCGCAAGATAGTCTTGGGCTCCGCAATTTGGTCTGGTAAAACGTGTGTCGACAATCTACGTCAGTGGAAAAATGGACCGAAGAAAAGGTTTAAAATTTTGGTGTTCCTATGGTATGGCGGCGGGAGCGAAAGAATCACCACAATGACTGTTATTTTTGTTTGGTTATGTGAAAGTATCAATCGTTACAAAGGAACGGTAAATTTAGAAGTCCGAATTTGGAATGCAGCAAGGCGCCTGTACCACACTCGCGACGATGTCCCATCCAGTGTTCACTGCACTCCCAGACCTAGCATTGGGATGATGAAAATATCCAGGATTTGGTGTGCACATGTGCAGATAGTGGTAGTGAATATGAAGAAAGTACTTCTACACAGCAAAAGTTCTCCCAGGAAGAGATCAATGATTTAGTACGAGAGTTAAGTCTCCCCACAAGAAAGATTCTGAGCTTTTAGCATCTAGACTAAGTGAAAAGAACTGCCTCAAGGCCGAATGTAAAATAACTTTTTCGGACAAGAGAGGTAGTACTTCTTCCATATTTCATTGAAGAAGAAGACCTAGTATACTTTAGGAACATCCCTGGACTCCTACTCCAAATGGGGTTACCTAAATACCGACAAGAAGATTGGCGATTGTTTACTGGATAGTTCAACGAGAAGCTGGAAGAGTGTGCTTTATTGTACAATGGCAATAGTTATGCATTGGATTCCAATAGGTAACTCAACAAAACTGAAAGAGGAATATGAATATAAGAATGATCTTGCAGAAGCTAAGATATAATGAACACCAGTGGTCTA
>JABUQX010058734.1:0-5000 GCA_015478945.1 Trachelipus rathkii
ACCATCGACGGGATGAGCATGATGGCAGATGAAGAGAGATGTATATGAGGAAATAATAGGTAATTACAGCAGGATGGATATAGCCCATGATATTGTATATGCTTGTTATGTGGAAAACATAAAAACAGTCATCTCATTACTTAAAATAAATGTAATAGTCACACACAGAATTGATGATTTAACGAATGTGCAAATAACATCTATAAATTAAATTTATATGAATTATTACGTGGATGTATATACTGGACAGTGAGTAATATGACGAGAGTTACGAAAAAGGAGGGCACGAGACGACTCTTCAGTAATCACTGTTGCCGCCACGTGACGTAATCTTGTTTGAGATTTAATCACGTTCTATTTCGGATCCATAGTTTAGGGAGCTTCGCAGCTCAGAGTTCCATCGAACAACGATCAATCATGGCTTTCAATGCATCAATTTCTGCTTTGAGTTTTAACATCGAAAATTCAAAATTTTCCTAATTATTTGGAGATTTGCAATAAAATATAGCCAAAAACTCGATTAATGTTTTTCAATTCATTGTTAATTTATTTATTATTTTAGTAATGTCGCGAGTCCCCTTCTATATTAGACCTCACCTTTTAAGGATTTGGATGAAATTTGTCCATTGTGCTGTTCAAAATGCTTACATTCTACAAATATTTGCTTACTAAATATACCTGATACTTGGTGGTGCGACCACATGGAATGTAAAAAGATATATCGGCCGTACAACTACCCTAGGCTTTCAAAAAACCTTTGTCAAAAACTGAATTTGAGTACTTCTCACTGATTTACAAACACTTATTTTTCCCTTTTCTTTAAATTTTACCGCAAATTTAGAATTGATTGGACGAGTTCCTATATATATATATAATACTTTTAGGATATTAGAAATCAATTATATTATTATACAAATAAGCTTGCATAATGCGGTCAAATAAATACATTGATTAATAACAAACAATGAAGACAATCTTCTTTTATAAGTAAATTTAAGTATGACATATTTTAATCGCGATAACACAAAAATATCGATTATTTAACTAGTGATATTATAAATGCGAGTATCAGACAAAAATAGATTATTTGGAGAATGAAATATTATATATCGATTATTGAAAATAATATAGGGGCAATGATTAAAATCGATTATCCTAGTTATATAAACGCCTATTGTACAAACCTTTCAATAACCGGAATGGAATTCCCTACATTTGTTGAAACAACGTGTTCAACTCTTACTTGCGCCACATTTACCGCATGGCGCCAGGAACTGTTGGATTTAATAACATTTAAGTTTCTACACAAGTTTTAAATTGTTTGATTAAAGGTGTTCGACTTTTAAAGATAAAGAAGGATGTGAAATTGTATTAAATGTTACATAACCTTTCAAATTATTTGATTATTAAATGTTAAAAAGTTAAGGGTTTTTTTTATAGACAAAATTTTCAAATGTCTAAGGCTTTGAAGTAACCCTTTTAAATTAAGTAAAGCGATTGCATAAATCGTAAACCCTTTCAAATATATGTCAAAAATCATATTTTTGCCATAATTTCTTCTATAGAAGAGGCTCTTGACGCCACCAGACTATTTTAAGCTCTTTATAAACCTATAATATTTGTTTAAAATAGAGAACTAGTATTACCTTTAATAATGTATGGTTATCCGGTTGACGATTTCCGAAGTTCATTAGTTATTAGAGTAAACGATTGGAAGGCCTTCCTAAATATCTTTCTGGAGGAAGCATTACTGTATATTAATCGATTAATTAACGACAGTTTATTTTGACAAGATGATGATTAATTATTACGGATAGGAATTTCTCCAAAGGTTTTTGAAAGGGTTTCCTCTCACTTTTAGGAGGACTCATGTAATCGCTTACTGTTAGGATCTAAGCTTAAACTCTTATACAAGTTAACTTTAACCGTCTCAAGAGGCCTTGTGATCGAAGTGGGGCAATAATATCATGAATAATAATGAGAATCCTAATAACTTAAATACAAAGAAAAAGACACTTATTGTTTGACTTTCACTATTAAATACAATTGAAGTGTAATTTATAAATAATAATAGCACAATACTAGTGTTCTATACTGAACAGGTCTACTAAAGGCAGAATACTGCGACTGAGTACACAATACTACCAATACGTGTTGACCTAAGTAACGTAAGACGGCATAGCTGAGCTTTGTTTAACTATACTGGAGGGCAATTCATACTCAACGACCGCGTTGGTGTCAGGTGTGACGCTGGCGCGATGATTTGACGCACATATTTAAGCCCGAAATTTTAGCTGTGATTTATTTTTACTGGGTTTAAATGGTATTGCTAGACGTGACGGAAAAATGTAGCAGGACTTTCATAACATATGTTTTTCACACACTCCGGCCAGAGGATGTGGCTGTCAAAAGAAGGCAAACAATACCCTTCTGTGTTTACGTTAAGCTGTGTCTTCGCGTCTCCTTTTAATATTGATTGTGATTCTCATTGCTTAAAAAAAAGTAGTTTTTTTTAGCTTTTTTCTTTGTTACTTAAACTTAATCTACCGTTAAAATTACCCTAAACGACTCTTAATATTACCCGGCTAGAACCCAATTTACTAATTTTATTTATGCAATTTTAATTTATTCTATCAGCTAATTTGGATTGCATAAACTGCCTCTGTTTAAGAGCAGCTATTGGAAGTCATCCTAGTCAGATAGTTGGGCTTTAGGTTATTATTATTACGTCCAGAAGGTCCAGGTCTGTTGCTGTTGTCATCGCTGTACACCGGTTCTTACCATCTTTTGATACGCGTTCATGCAAACTACCACCGCCTCCTGGTAGTTTAAATTCGTAGGGGGTAAAGGTGTGCTGGATCGGATGCAATTCCTACTGGTCAATCAGAACCTGTCATTTAAATTTGACTGCATGCTGAGTGTTATTATCGTTTACCGAGTAGTTAATAACATCCAACCACTCTCAGCCTAATTTCCAAAATGGGCGTGGTTTATTGATGTACTTCACCGTTTGATTAGGCACCAGAGAAAAAAAAGAAGAAGACTCACCTATTCGTTTTACTTTACTCTCTCCCAAAAATACCAGCGTGAAATGTACAGTAAGTGTCTAAGGCGGACCGGTGCTCCGCCGCGTGCGGCGCGGCTAGGAGAATAGTTTCGACTACCGGATCGGCTCGCACAGAAACATACCTGAAGACTCTCTCATCAGAGGTTCATTCTTGTTTGTTAGCTAAGGTGGCTCAGAGATCCAGTACTCCTTGTTGGGTGCACTGCCCAACTGATATTTATTCAAATACTTTTTAAATATTAATTACTATTAAACATTACTTTCAAAAAAACAATTGGGGCGGTATTGCCTCCAACTCAGAGGTACCAGCTCTATGAGGTTAGGGGTCTGGAATTGAAGGGCATTTTCTATGTCAGATAGAGTGGTAGAGAAAGTTCAAGGAGATAGGTTACGGTCGTGTAACTCTTTCCGACAGCTTTATACAGCACAAGCTGTTTCATAGACTTTTATCTCAACTTTCGCCAATGGCTACCTGCCATGGAGAAAAGAGGTTAAGTTTTTACATGTTTGATCGTGATTTTTGGAATCAAACTCGCTCCTTGGAAAACATTGGCGTATTAAAGGACTGCCTTCTATTATACTTGCAGCCCCTTTATTAAAATATACATGCACTTGTCACTGATATTGTACGAGTGGTAAGTAGTAAATTGTTGACAAAACTTTTAAAGGCTAACAGAAAGTCGAGAGGTGTTCAGCGTAGAGGGTACTAGTTCTAGTGTGCAGGCTTGATGTGTTAACGCAAGGTGAAACTTTAAGATGTACCTTTTCTCTACTTTGAGGTGTTGTTTTTGACATAGCTATATATGAGAGGGAAATCAATACCTGTGTGTGTTGGTAAGGTTTTATGAGATTCATGTGGTTCAGGGTATGTCAGGTTATACGTGGGACCTGTGGAAGGCATAAGAGCATTGTACTGGTTCTCTGCCATGTAATGCAACTCTAAGATAAAGACGTAGATATTTACTGCAGCGTACTACCCTTAGGTATCGCACAACACCATCTGGATTTCTGATGTAAATTAAGAGGTAGTACCGAATGCAGGTGCTTTACTGTTGATCATGGGCAGATTATGTGTACATAAATAGCAGATGTAATAGCAATGATTCCCATTAATATGGGGATTAGCGCTTGTTTCACAGCTAATAATTACATAAGCCAATATTACTGGAGCGTTTAAATATTTAATAGAGCGACAGAAATGGGAATGACAATTGTCATGAAAGTAAGGGTTTTTCAGCAAGTAATTATAGCTAGTAATATTCAATATCCATCGGTATATATAGCTGGTATGAGATGATAATCTCATATAAGATAGAAGTACGTGGCTCATAGTAGTTTATTGATAGCATGAGTATCTAGATAACGTATTTAGCGGTGTACCGGCCCGGTATATAGGTATAGTATAGCTATATATCTACTGTATAGCTACTATAGTATAGCTACGTTGCGTTATATTGTCATAAGCTGTTTAACTATCTTAGTATATATGTATTATAGTATATCTATGATATAATATACGTATATTATTATATATTATATATATATATAGTGATAAGTATAATATTATATCGCATCAATTGTTCACTACAAGCTGCAACTCTATCTCGACCATCTCCACAGCCTGCTGTAGAGCCTCTCTTAGTTTTACCTTCCTACGTGGGCTGTACGCAGTCGCATAGTACACGCTCTGGCGCAAAAGGATTATCTGCCGTACCATAGCCTCCTATCGAATTACTGTCTTGGCCATCGGTCTAGTAGTGGGATCTCTTTATTTTGCGGTTGCGGTTTCATACAGGAGAAGTGAAAAAGTGTCTTTCATAATATTGAGTTTGTGTTACGTAATACTAGGACTTTATAATGCAGGGATGTACGAGTGTTTTTGCGTGTTCTTGTGTTATCTTTTAATTGACTCTCGAATATTCATTATCCTCTA
>JABUQX010058734.1:12500-17993 GCA_015478945.1 Trachelipus rathkii
TTTTTTTTCCAAAAGTAAACAGTTTTATTTATACCAAAAGAAATAAATTTAAAGCTTACATTAATAGGTAAATAACGTCCACTGTGATCACAAAAGTTCAAAGGGGGGATTTAGGTTAACTTTTCTTCTTAAGATCTGAATTTTTATTTTATAGCGTCTTCTTCTGTCAAAGTTTTGTTTTAACATCTTTCTCTGCTCTCAGTTTATTGATCTGTATGAAATGAATTTTTTTCTTTTATCTTTGAATGTTCTTCATATCTCGCTATGGGCAGCCTCTTACATTTGTCATACATTTTTGAAGTGATAGGAATTTATGAAATACTTTCATAAGATCTTAAAGCATTGTGTGCACTGTCTTTGGAAATCAGACTATGTTCTTTCAGATTCTCTGCTAAAATTGCTTTATTTTTACAGAAAACCCATCTTCCCACTGTCGCATTTTCCAAATGGGAAAATATCAGTCCCTGAATTTAAAAATGTTGCCACATTCCGCATAAGCATTGATTCCCAAGTACTATAGAAGAAAAAAATCATCAAGTCTCTTAGAAAGACAACCACCATCCAAAAATATTTTTGAATTTTATTTTGAAGGGTAGAATGAGCTCACTGCAAAGTAGAGTTATTGTGCTTTTGCTTTATCAGCAACAGGATCTTGTGATTCAGCTATTGGTGTACAATGCCCCTAGCAATAAATCAAATCTTTGTTTCCCTTGTTCGGGCTGATGAAAAATTATACTAGGAACCAATGATGAGAGCCTTGGACAGGCTTGTACTTCAGAGGACATCTTTCTAATATCTTTTTTGTCATTTTGATTTAGCACAGTCTGGAATTCAAGTTTGAATTTTACGGATATTATTTAATTCGAAGGACTTCTTGATAAGTTTTTTTTGTTTGATAATCAAGATAGATACTTTAACATCACCCAAATTTGTTTGTCATGTAAATCTATACAAAAAGCTTAATTGTTGTAGCAGGCATTATATTTTACTGTACTTAAGAAATCTTTCCATTATATTTAGTAGTACGAGACTTTGTAAATCTGTGAACAGAAAGGAGCCCAAGTGGGTCTGACGTTTGAAACTTTCGTAAAAATTATTCACGTTCTAAGGAAAGCATTTTAAAAAAAGCCAGTTGCACTTTTTAGAAATCAACTTTGGTTTGAACAGAAACATTTTGTAATGCTTTGGTGTTTGAGAGATTTTCGACTGTCAACTGCACAAAAATCCAAAATCACTTCGTCAATACCTATAAAAATAAAAAAAAAAGTATAAATCCTAAAAGAATAAAGATATACAACAGTCATAAGTCATAATAAGTCATAAGTTCATGCAGTCTAACACACATCCATATACCAATCACTTCATCAAAAGATGAACTTGGAACAACCTCTACAGACAGAATAGGAAGAATACGTAAGTTAATAGTGAACTAAAAATAGAAAGAACCAGGATAGAAGTAGATTTATGGATGTCGTTCCTCTGCTCATCCTTTCATTCACTTTTCAAACCCATCCTTTGACACGCAATTATACAGTAAGGAAAAAATATATCAAAAATTAGTGTACCATTGGTCCCATGGATCATGTCTTCATATCGTTTGAAAATTTTTAAAATTTTCTTTTGACTTTTTTGGAATTTGCCTGACTTTCAGCATATCTTAAAACGCTCCCTGACCTTCCCTGACTGATTTTTCCCTGACTTTCCATAATAGTGTGAACCTGAAACGGAAATTATCCCTAAACTTTGAGCCATTTCTTATCGAGCTAAAGCAAAAATGACATGACAAAAACGAAACGGTCTAATTAAAAGCAACGAAAATACTAACGAATTCATTTTGTCGTAAACGCTTCGTATTATTAAATTATGATTTAAAGATATAGAAAAAAAAATTAGTCCCATGTAAAATATTAGTGGACTTCTGCTAGTATTTATTTATCGCAAGCCACTAATACTTTACTTGGGACCTAATTTCTTTATTTCTATCTCCTTTAAATCATAAAATTGCGGGGCCTAAAGGCCCGCATACACAAGCCTTTGTTATTGTGTTCTGAATTGAAGTTAGAATAGATTTAGAAAATCCCTTTTGTGAAAATTTTTTTAGTTTTTAGCCTTTATCCCTCTAACGTTTTTGATAAACTGTTTACACGTTTCTCGATAACATTTATCGCCCTAAAACTACTGATATGATGTTCCTAACTTCCTGTTTATGCTCGGCTTCCTACATAGGACCCTTTCCAATGATCTTCACTTTCAGATTGAAATATCTTTAACAAAAAACTTTCCACAATGCAAGTTTCTTATATCTTTTATTAACAACAACTCAATTGGCAGTTTCTTTAAGATTAAAGAAAGCATCCCCGTGAACTTGAGGTCACACATCGTTTACAAATATAAATGTGCCAACTGTAACATCGACTGTGTAGGTCAAACATTCCTACAACTAAAGATGCGAGCCTTCAAACGCATGGGCATTTCCTTTCGAACTAACCTCCCCAACTCTCAACCAGAGAATTTAGCTGTCAGAGATCACTATGACCTCAATAGGCACCGTATATCTCTTCAAAAATTCTCCATTCTTCAAAATACTTCTAAAGGTGAAGAACTTAAAAATGTGGAATTTTTTTTATATAAAAACACTTAAACCTACACTTAATATTGTAGTGAATTGAGGGTTTTATTATTATTATTATTCCTTATGGTCATCTTTATTACTTTTTCATCATTTTAGTGTTAGGTTAATTATCATTTATTTCATCCTTTTTGTTTCTTTTTAAATTTAAAGTGTAGCGTAATATGTTAGCGAGACAGTCGCGATAGGGATCCTGTGTGACCTTAAATAAAATATTAAGAGCGCTGACGGAGTGAGTGGCAAACAGTGTAAAGGAATAGGAGTCCTAGGAAATTCAAGTTTCCACCCCTTTGGGTAAGTTATGAAACTAGTGGACGCACTGTATGTAGGAGTTAGGTTAGATAATGGGGCTAATAAGTGTTTGTCTGTTGCAGGTGGAACTTATCAGGGAACAATTAACTGTTAAGAGATCCAACAACTATTGAGCGATTTCTCAGGAAGATCATTAGGGGCTTCTTCTAAAATTAGTGAAGGAAGCTCGCGAACCAAAAGCTGTTCCAAATATCGAAGGAACGAGTGCGTTATTAGCGCCTAACTTCCGCGGAAATTGCCGCGGAATCAGGAAACATTGAAAGTCATCCCACAACTGGGCAACGAGATTGGAAGCAGAGTTATATCGAACTCTGCCATATTCAGAAACAGTAACGGCACCATTCCGTACCGAGCGTTCCCGTCGGCAGCGCGGCCGCCCGGCACCGCGCCGCGCGTATCCGGCTAATGGGAAGCTTTGGTGGTGGGGCATTTCAAGGGTATCACTGGCACGCCCATCTTAGTTTGTAATAATTGTTATTGTTCTTTAGCGTATGATTCTCCGCAAATTGGCGGCTCTTATTGTGAAATTGAAGGTTGTTGTTCAGTTGAAATTATAGTCTTAAATTGTCTTCGTTTCTTATTGTCCCCGATAATACTGAAATAGCTTTAAGGAAAAAGGCCCTTGTCAATCAAGGCAACAGAAGTAGGGAAATTGTTCATTTAGCGACTTACTGCGTTGGTAAACTAACTGGCTTCCACCGCCTGGAGAACCATAAAAGAGTTGCCCTCACCAGGGAGAGGGGTACAGCCGGCCGGGTGAATTCACTGAGTCAGTGGCCCGGTCCGGACGTTTTAGGGTCACGGAACATCCCGAAAGGTTTGCCCTGTGCCAAGGGGAACGGCCTGGTCGAGCGAAGTCGGGTGGAGACGACCCACGCGAGTTCCTTCGGAGTGGGAACGGACGAAGGGAAAATCCACGTAGTGCTTCACTCCCTTAAGGGAAGTCGGGAACGGAAGGGAACGGGCTAAATCCACGTCCGTTTTAGAGGAATCGGGCGGTTGGAAAAGTCCACCTAGGTGCTTCACTCACGTGGGGATCGAAGTCGAAAAAACGGGAGAGGGCGGGAACGGGTCAATCTGTCAAGGGTTGGTGTCAAACAGGAGCATAGTCACCGCGGGCCAGCGAACATAATCCGATACTATGTTAGATCGAACCCAGTGATAGCTGTAACGGGTGGCGGGAGTAACACGTTGGAGCTTCACCAACGAATTAACGTCAGGATTAGAAACCCTCCGCCTCGTTATCCGCGGCAGTTGCGAAGGTTGCTGTGTCGGATTCGCCACATAGTAATTTTTCTGGCATCCTCAGCGGGATTATTGTTCGATGGCGCAGGTCGCGTTGGATGGCTCGGGTGGGACCGTTAAGCCTTTTAGCGTGCAGTGGAGGAGTATCGTACCTGACCCTTATTGGAGGGACTCGTGGTTGCGTCCTGAGATGCCTTCTTCGGAGGTATTGGGTCTCGTTCAGGAAGTGATGGACGGGATTTGGGCTAGGCTGGATAAGGGAGGGTTTGAGTTCAGCCATTTGGTTACGATAGGTGAGGAATTTGTCGAGGTTGGCATGCGGATAGAATGGGGACTTGACCGAAGAAAGGGCGGAGAATTTGTGGGAAGGGGACGGTTGAAGCCGTCCAGACGACACTTGGGCAGCAGAGTTGGCTTTCGAACATTATGGTCCGGCATGTTGTCCAGAAGGATGCGAGTTTTCAGGTGTCGACCATGGAGGGGGGTGTTGAAACGGTTGAACAAAGGGAAGTCAGTGTTCAAACTCCAGTCATGGAAGAGGGTAGGAGGACGATTGAGTGAAGGGAAGCAGGTACCCAAGTAGCGGAAGTGAACGATGATCGGGACTGGACTAGCCAAAATGATGTCAGTGTCCAGACTTTAACCAGGGAGGAAGTTAGGGAGATGGTTGAACGAGCGGACGCGAGCACTCAAGTGACGGATTCAGATGATGATCCGGACGAGATCGAACTGAGCGAAATGGCTACGCAAGTGGAGAAGCCATGGAGGGAATTGGAGTTGACGGCTCCGCCTCGCGAAATTGAAACAATAGGGAAGTGGAATTAGGTAATTTTGGCGCATGAGAGTGTGAAGGTGCGCGAGTGTTCGGTTCGAAAACAAGCGGGAAGTAGCACTGTCGCAATATTGAGGCGTTCACATGGCCCAGATTGGCCGAGTCGTTATTCTGAACAGGGTGAATGTGGTGAAGAGGCTTGACAAGATCGGGATGTTTGTGGGGGAAATGTGACCCAAGTTGTGAAACCTGGGAGTACGAATAGGGGTGAGTATCAGAATGGGGGACAGTTTTCGGAGGAGCCGATAAGGGCCGGGTCAAGCAACGGGAATTTGCAAAGGGGTCAAGGAGATGGTCGGAGACGTAGTAGTGCTATGAATGGAAGAGTGCGAGCGGGAGTGGCGGTCAGAGTGGGCGTGAGAGGGCCAGAATGAGTTCGTGGGGCTCAATTGGGGGTAGTCAGAGGTCGAATAGGGGTTCTTTTTCTTCTAGAAGAATAACGTGTTTTTACTGTGGTACAATGGGGCATGTGAGA
>JABUQX010058735.1:0-7500 GCA_015478945.1 Trachelipus rathkii
ATAAATAACATTATATGGTTTACTAAATGGTATTGATCATTACAGTAACAATATGTAGTGCTAAATTAAATAACGTATCACTCGCTTAACTTAAATATTTAAATTAGCGTAATACATACTTTTCAGTTTTAGGATGTTAACAAAGAACGATTGTTTTATAATATATATATATAATATTATTTTTATTTATATTAATTATATATATACTAAAATATAGTTAGATATCACTTTATAATAATTATGTATGAGTTTGTATTTCATATACTTAAAGTTATACCATATATTTATATTATATATATGCACTTCAATGACTATTACTGGTTATATATCATATAACTTTATTATACTACTATACTCTCAACTACATCTCTATAAATTATAAATGTCTATATATATATTATAGTAATAGTTTGTTTTAATAGTTTTCTTATATATATACTATTATAATATATATAATATTAGACACTTTAATATATATATATTCTTATATAATATCATACCTGACATAAATTTATTCTATTTTATATATATTTAGTTTAAATAATATTATATATATTATTAATATTTATATGATATATATATATAATATATTTATTATATATATAGCTATATATATATATATATTATACGTATTTACTATATATATATTATATATATATATTATATTATTATATATAATATATTATATATATTATAATATATTTAATATATATTACTATAATAATATATATATATATTATATATATATATATCTGTATATATATATATATATTATACTACTAATAATTACTATATATATATATTTATATATACTATTATTATATATATATATTATATTTATATATATATATTACTATATATATATCTATTTATATATCTATATATCTTTATATATCTATATATATATATATAATATATATATATTATATTATATATATAATATATATATTATATTTATATATATTATATTATATATATATATATATTATATACTTATATATATGATTAATGTTTAGCGTGATTTTGAACATGTGGACGTATGGAATTACATTTTCGATTTTTCAGCTTATGGATAAAGAATTTAAAATAAATGTATATAAGTTGGAATATTTATATTTTTATAGATAGGAAAATAATAACTATATTTATATATATATATAATATATTATATTATATATTATGAATATATATATATATATATATCAATATATATATATATATATATATATATATATATATATTATATATTTATATATATATTATTAAATGTTATATATATATTATATATATATATATTATATTATCTATATTATTATATTTATATATATTTTATATATATATTTATATATTTATAATTTATATGCTTTTTTTTAATCTTCTTCTTTTGAGCACCAGATTAAGGAGTGATGTCTTATATGGTACGGAAATAAATTTTAAGTAGCGAGCATAATTAACGTCGAATGGATAGCCTGCCCCGCCGCTCACGCCTCCCACGCCTCACGCCCTCAGCCCTCAGCCTCACGTCTTCCACGCTCAGAGCCTCAGCCTCACGCCCTATCACGGTATCTCACGCCTAATCACGAAATCGTCCACGGCGCTCAACGTAATTAAGATAATCTTTAGAAAGGCCGTCGAGACAAAATTCACTAAAGACTTCACAACATCGTTGGGTGGTGCGAAGTTTTGCGAGCACGGATATATTATCTGTTAGGTGTGAAGGACGCCTGGGCAGAGAGATGTCATAACATTCTCTCACAAGAGTAGGAATTCATCCCTTAATGTGATTCTATCGTTCTACTGAATTTTATTCTTTTCTATCAGACAGTATTCTGACTCAATCAGAACAGGTCTTTTACTCAACTACACACTTTAGAATGCATCCCGTTTAAACAAATCTATTATCATCTCTTTCAATATTAGCAACTTTTTAATTCATTCTCATTTATTTCTTGCCTGTAGTTAGATAGTAGTACATTACAGACTACCACTTTCATTGTGAGGTGGTGTGATATAGCTTGTTCTTCAATATAACGCCCTAATGATTTAACATTAACGACCTGCCTTAAATTCTTACTTTTCTTATCTCCACATCATGTTTTTTGCTATATCTTACACATCAATAAATACCTCATGCAGACCAGTTGATCTAAGTATAGTTCCTTTGTAATAGCTCACAAAGTTTAATTGCACAGCACTTTCTACATCATAATTTCCCGAACTACATCTGTATCAGCTTTCTCTTTCTCCAACATATGCCTAATATTTAGCTCAGACCTTGTTTTTAAAGTTTCTTCATCAATATGACTTCCACTGCTGACTATCCCAACAAGACATACTTACTCCTTATTCATTTACTCTCAAACCTTTTTAAAATCCTTTCAACTTTCTTAAGATTCTTTTTTAATAAACAAATCATTGCGTGGCAATAAACAGGCACCTCTATAATCTCTTCCATATTTACATCTTCTAACACCTCATGATTTCCATTTTAATTTCATCTACCTAATCCATTTCAAATAAACGCTATGGAGCTAAACAGTATGAGTATGCGATTCCTCTCCTGCTTAGTCCTATTAATATTAAAGCTATTTCACGCTCATAGCAGATCCATATGTTCACTATTTTATACAGCAAGTGTCCATTCAAAAGCTACATAACACTACATACTTCGAACTGCCGAAATTTCATATATCCAGTGCTCTATCATGACTCTGTTAACAGTGAGTGCATGTAAGTTGATCAAGCGTTTGTTGTGGTTAGAGAAAGTTGGGATAGGCGAAGAATGAGTTTTGTGTCGCACGAGCCCGTTCTCAATGGAGGGGTATATGGCAGGAGAGGTCTCTAGAGGAAGCAGTTTTCTGGCTTTTAATAGTTAGAAAAAATATCGTATGTCTTTTTGTGGTTCGTGGAGTGAGTGCGTATTGAATCTGTGTCTCTCTCGGACAGAATTCTCTACAGTGTGTGTGTGTTTTTATTTTTGTTGTTATTGTGTGGTGGTTTGGCTTTTGGTTAAGTGTTTTCTGTGTGTGTTGTTTACTTAATTATGTTTGTTTAATAAACGTGTTTTATTAATTAATATAACTAAATGGTTTTATTCTCTAGCGGTAAAATCTTCCCTGTTTTCCGTGGTTTCAAAAGATAAGTAATTAGTTTTAAATTTAATGACTTAAATTTTGATTTAGGTTTCACATTAATTAAGGGTAATAGTTTGGAAAAGGTACCATGATATATCGATATTTTTTGAACGATAATGATTTATATATTCGCATCAAATCTGATTCGAATTAATGCAATCGAATTTAAAACACTTCTTACACATAAATAGGAAAAATAAATAATTAGTAGTTGTTATTAGTATCTATATTATATATCATATATATATATATTCTTAGTATTCAAATATAAAGGTATATTATCTTATACTGTATAATTATATATTTATAAGATATATATATGTATATATATTATATATATATATATTCGTATAATTTTTAACTTTTTTTAACTAAACGAATACATACGGGTAAATGGTCACCTCAGGTTGACGTACTGCACTCGGAAGACCGTTTCGCTGAAGCTCTCTCTTAAAATGGCGTTGCGGGCAGCGTTTGTCATGTAACAACCGGTAGCAGCATCCGCTCGCCCGGAGCACCCATTTTGAAAACGAGCGCTTAGCGAGTGGTCTGCCATCGCATGCATGCCTAACCTGCTGTTCATTTACCCTATCGTATTCGTTTAGATAATATATATTATACCACCTATATATATATCTTTATATATATATATATATTATTGATATATTATATATATATATAGATATATATATTATATAAGTATATTATATATATATATTATATATATATTATTATATATATATATATATATATGAGATAATATATATTATATATATATATATATATATAATTATAATAGTTATAGTATATATTATACGTAGTTGTAAAAAAAAAAATTTGAAAAAAAAAATTATGCAAAAGTGCCGAAGTCAAAATTTCTTTTTAAAATTTACGTTTACGACAACGCAAATTTACGTTTTAAAACAAAATTTACTTCTCTATTGTATACCTCTTAGTAATTAAACAAGAAATCTCAAGTTAATATGTCTGGGCAATTATCAAAAATAGTTTCAGTTTTTAAATAATATTTTTATGCTAAATATACGCGAAAGGTCGAAGTTTGTATTTACTTGTTTCAAACAGATTATTTTATATCATGTGAGTAAACAAAGATGTTCAAAAACGTACGATTATCGAAACGAGAACATTGTAATTTGATTTAATTACGTAAGTTCCAAATTAATTACTATATGAAGTTCAATTTTTTTTATTTCTTTTAACATTTTAGTATATCTTCAGATATTGAAATTACCGCTGAAATTTGATCATTTATTTTTTCGCACTTTTCTTTTTTCAACTTTTTATCGTAGTTACGGACTCGTGTAACGTATAATTATACTTATTTAGTAAGGTTGGTTTGTAAGTTCGTGTGTGAGTCTGTTATCTTTTGTTTGAAATGCTTTGATTTAGTTTTAGATTTTCAATTAATTTTTTAGACACTTTAAGCTTTTAAGAAGCTTATTATTATATATTGAGATATTCATTTCAGAATTTCCCTTTTGTTTGTGTTTGTTTTGCTTTTTTCTCTTGTTTTTGAAATGGCAAATTTGCTCAGGGTGAGTTTTTAATGACTTTAACCAAATCGTGGCTTACACACTAATTCTGATTCGTGGAATACACTCTCTAATCTAACCTATCTTTTGCTCTTGTCTGGAAGATGGTAGATATCATCTCTAACCTTTACATATTACATATTATTCATAATTTCCCGTCTGACTTGTGGAGGTATTTGCTATGCTAACATTAATCCTCTGTAACATGTCTCGAAAATCTCGAATCTTCCTATTTCGATGTTCTATATTGGCTTAACATTTTTCTACCTTTTCCCTAACTGTTTTTTAACTCTTTGTGCTTTTTGCTACTGTTCTTCTAAATAATAGAGATTTTCACGAATTTTTTTGAATTATCTTACTACTTTTCTAAAGAGACGTTTTATATTTACTTCACGCCAGTACTGACTCCCTTTCAAGGCGATTTTACAATACACACCCTGAGTTTTTCGGGTCCTTCACATGATTCAAGGTGTGGAGGAAGACGAATTTCATTTAGCATCTCTTAACGATATGGAGGACTAATTAAAGACTTCACACATTTCCGGATCGCCCAACATTCTTGAACTCTTGACTTATGTTTACCACTAGTCCTTCTTCTACAAATAACACTTTCGCTTCCTATTGGGAAATCTGACCCACAATTATCTCTTAATTTTAATACTTCGCTCCACATCTCCATCTTTCTCTATGCCTACTTTCTGGCAACTTTAATCGGCCTGATTAGGGGGCTTTGCGTTTGTTTTACGCTAACTATGACTGCAGTGACTGCTTTAGTTTAAGACTCCAGCTCGGTATAAGGCTGGAGTGTAATTCGTTGATGGGATTAAGCAAGTTTATTTTCTTCGCTAAATCTTTTTTCTCCTCAAAATCCATATCGTGCTTGCTCTCTGGCTATTCAGGCTAGAGACGTGCATATCGAGAGTTGAAAAATTCAAAAATTTCATTCAGCTATGAATCGTGTCAGGATACTCTTCGACCAGCAAAGCGAACTTTTATAAATCGAAAGTGGCTGACCTCCTGGTTTCCTACTGAAAATTTTCTGACCCTTGGCAAACATATATAAAATCGGTAAATCTATCTTTTCTTCTTCTTGTTTTCAGTAATGGGTTCCAAGCTAACTTTCCTAATGAAAAGACAATCTCTTCGGCCACCTGTTTTCTTCTAATTCTCACTGGACGACTCAGGCCAATCCACCCCTTCTACTCTCGTTTTCCACCTCCTCCTACTCGATCTCCTTCTCCTCTCGGGTCTCATTTTACTTACTAATGATTACATTGATTGGGTGATGGGCTCCTGAAATATATGAACGGTTAGGAAGGAGAGCAGGATCGGATGGCATTCTCCCAAGTTTATGAGAGAGTGAGCTTCTGAGCTGGTGCCACTTCGTTCAACCTACATTTTTACGCTTCATACTTGATTTTTCCCAGTTTTTGGAGAGTGATATGTCAGCGGTTCGAAAAAGGTAGCGTATGATCCTTCTAACTTCACCCTATTGATTCTTACTTTTGTTTCCTTTATCTAAGATCTTTGAAACCCTTCTCGGAACTCTCATTTTTAGATCGTCTGAAATATCACTCTTTCAATCACCATAAGGTTTTCGGTGCTGGAGGTCTACTGGTAATATGGCTTTCTATCTAAGTGATTTTATGTTTTTCTGCATTAAGGACTATGGGGGATACATTTGTTTGTTGAGCTTGACTATCTAAGGCGTTTGTCAGGAATATGGTACGCACCTCATGCTTTTGCAAAGCTGTCCTCTCTTTGGGTTTTTTGCCTTCTCTTTGCTAATTACGTCTAGCTTTTCCTTTTAAATCGTTCAAAATCGGCTGTTGTTGGATGGGGCACTTCTTCTTCTTTTCTGTCAATAGTGATGTTCCTCAGAGTTCTGTCTTTCTCTACTCTATTTCCTGTTTTTCATTAGTGAGCTTCTCTTCATCTCATCTAACTCTATTATCATATGCGTTTGACACGACCTTTATTCTTCAACTTCTTTCAAATTGCTCCAACTTTTGGCTTCTAGAATTGCTTTTTCTCGTCTATATTTTTCCGATTCTATTCTGCTGCATTTGATATAATTTTGGTGGGCCGACTCAACCTTTGTGAATTTCAATTTCTTTAAAAAAACGCCAACTTTTATAAATCTAACGCTCTAAGACCTTGTATTTCTTATTTTTCGATGGTTCTCTCGTCTCTCTGTTGACAATATAAACATTATTGGCCTTAACATAAACAAAAAATGTCTTGGAAACTTCACATCACAATGTTGCTAGAGCGGCTCTGAAGAATTGAGAGTTTTGTTAACTGCGTGGGACTTTTTTTCCTCTTCTCGATACTCTATAACAAGGGTTCTCATCCGCCTGTTTATAGTAGTATTTGTTCTCATATCTGTGGTGGTTGGTTTCACCGACTTTTTGCAATTCACGTTGCAACTATCGCTTGGCGACAATTTGGATGGAGCTTTGTCTCTTTTTATAGGTACACAGCGGAAAGTGCTCGAAAGAGCTGATATCGCGTACACCACTTTACAACGCCATCCGTGCCAAGGGGGAAAACGTGTCTGAGAGTTTTGTGTAGGTCTTAGCAATCCAGGCATGTTCGCTGTTGTGCTGCCTTCTTTTCCGTCACTTTTTTCCCTGATGCCCACTGCCACCTCGCGGTCTGCTTTTCGTTTCTGTCCTTGCGTCAGCTCGCAGAGTGGCATCGTCACTCGTAAAACACCACACAAGTGATACTATAACATTGCATTCTTACAAGTAGATGGTATACGGGAAGGTCATGACTCTTTATACTATGTCAACAAAGATCATTTCGGT
>JABUQX010058735.1:10000-15000 GCA_015478945.1 Trachelipus rathkii
AATAATAACAATAATATAATATACAATAATCATAATAATAATATATATAATAATAATAATAATAATTAATCATAATAATAATAATAATAATAATAATACATATGATAATAATAATGATAATAAATGATTTAATAATATAATAATAATATATAATAATCATAATAACAATAACACTAATAATAATAATAATAATAATAATAATAATAATAATAATAATAATAATAATAATAATAATAATAATAATAATAAAAATAATAATAATAATAATAATAATAACAACAATAATGATAATAATAATAATAATGATAAGAACAATAATAATAATAATTATAATGATAATAATTATAATAATAAAAGCAATTACGATAAATACAACACTATTAATCACAATCCAATTATAATCATAATTGCAACTAAAATTACAATAATTTCAATACAATTTTAATAATAATAATAATAATAATAATAATAATAATAATAATAATATATAATAATAATAATAATAATAATAATAATATAATAATAATAAATAATATAATATTAATAATATAAGTAATAATAATCAATAATAATAATAATAATAATATAATAATAATAATATAATATAATAATAATAATAATAATAATAATAATAATAATAACATAATAATAATAATATAATAATATATAATAATAATAATAATAATAATAATATATATAAAAGTTTCTTTTTTTTCCCTTTTATAAGTTACTATTACGTGGCAAAATGATGATAATAAAAATTAAGTAATAAATAATATAATAATACATAATAATAATAATAATAATAATAATAATAATAATAATAATAATAATAATAATAATAATAATAATAATAATAATAATAATAATATAATAATAATAATAATAATATACCAATATTTCGCTTTAAACCTAGAAAAATTTATGAACATTTATTCACGGAACATAACAAAACAACTATACCTGATATCTCACAGTCATTCAAAACTTTACACTCCTCATGCGAAGCTCAAAAACTGAAAATAGCTGAGGCTTACTACATAAAAATAAAACAAGTGATTAATATAATATTCAACGTATTGTCACTTAAATTAAATATAATATGAAATGTAAAAATCTAAAATCTAATTTGTAATTTTAATTTTTTTAAATCTTGTATTATAATTCATTCAAATGTTAGAATCGAAACTCTGAAGATGTCCGAAGTTTACGGACGAAACCGGTCAGAAACTAATAAATTTAAATATGCCTCTTATTTTATATGCAAACTATTTTCTAGACTAGTATTAAGAAAATTAAATGAAAATCAGAAAAAAATATTTAGAGAATTAGAAGTTAAAAGTAAAACTTAAATAATAATAATAATAATAATAATAATATTAATAATAATAATAATAATAATAATAATAATAATAATAATAATAATAATAATAGTAATAATAATAATAGTAATGATAATAATACTACCAAAATTACTACTACTACTACTACTACTACTACTACTACTACTACTACTACTACTACTACTACTACTACTACTACTACAAATAATAATAATAATAATAATAATAATAATAATAATAATAATAATAATAATAATAATAATAATAATAATAATAATAATAATAATAATAATAATAATAATAATAATAATAATAATATTGTAAAGTTGTGAAGCTTCATTTATTTATAGCTTTCAACTGCGTTTCATTTCGTTATGCCTAATTCCGGTTAGGTTAGGTTAGGTTAGGTTATGTGTAAAATGGTAACCGCTAATAATTTAACGGTAATTTTTGTTTAATTATTTGAAATTTTTAACGGTCGATAGGCCATATTTTCTTTTGATTTTCTATTTTTCTTACCATTTCTTAAATTTAACATCTTTTGGTACCAAATAAAAAGTTGGCTGAATGCTGATATTTACTGCGCCGCACGCACCGCACCGCACCGCACCGCACCGCACCGCACCGCACCGCACCGCACTACACACGTAAGCAAGCCATCCCTATTAAACACCAAAGTCGCACTAATGAATCTAATCAACTCTGATAGCACACTTTAAATGGTCTAGACAACACAAAATTATATCATATTATTTTAATGTCGCATTCAACAATAATAAACAAAAGTAACCATTTAATATATTAATATATTTTCTATAATATTTAATATGCACCTCCGCAGCTTTTTAATTTTGTTAATTTTCGAAATAAATTTGATATTTTCAGTCTTTAATTTTTACATTTATATATAATATTTAAAATTTAAAAATACTGTGCATATTTAATTTTTACAGAATATTTAATATATAATATTTCAATATTTAAAATATAGTAATATTTAATTTTTACCAATACTTATACTTAAGCCAGTAAATATATTTATTTACTATTAATCTTTTATTTCATTGCAATATTTATATATAATATTTAATATTTAAAATAGTGTAATTTTAATTTTTACAAAATATTTCCGCTCATATTTTAATTATTTAATATTTAAAATAGTAAAAATGGTTTACTTTTTAACAGTGTTTTAAATAATATTTAATATTTAAAAACGCTATATTACATTTTTGCTTCTTTTCATTTAGGCATATTTTAAAATACTCTAAGTGCTTCAACACCTGCTAGAGTAACATAGTATAATATTTTAAATATTTTTATTTTCTTTAAATATTTTAATTTTTTATAATAATTGTTATTTTTAAATATTAAAATTTAAAAATAATATAATAATAGTTTTAAAAATTTATATATAATATTTAATAATTTATAAAACTGTAATATCTTAATTTTTTACAAAATTTGATATAATATTTAATATTTAAAATACTGTAATATTAATTAAACCTTATTCCCTAAATTTATTCTTATTTCATATATTTAAGTTTCAGCACCTAAAATTAGTTTCCTCAGACTCAAATCTTATGAATTTAAATATTTAATTAAATCGTCGTAGAGTGGAAATAATAATAATAATAATAATAATAATAATAATAATAATAATAATAATAATAATAATAATAATAATAATAATAATAATAATAATAATAATAATAATAATAATAAATAATAATATTAATAAAATAATAAAAAAAATAATCATAAATATAATTTAATAATAATAATCATCATAATAATAATAATAATAATAATAATAATAATAATAATAATAATAATAATAATAATAATAATAATAATAATAATATAATTAATAATAAAAAATAAATAATAATATAATACTAATAAAATAATAATAATAATAAAATAATACAATAATAATATATAATTAATAATAATATAATAATAATAATACATAATAATAATAATAATAATAATAATAATAATAATAATAATAATAATAATAATAAAATAATATAAAATAATAATAATAAATAATTAATAATAATAATAATAATAATAATAATATTAATGATAATGATAATGATAATGATAATGATAATGATAATGATAATGATAATGTAATGATAAATGATAATGATAATGTTATGATTATGATTATATTTATGATAATGATAATGATAATGATAAATGATAATGATAATGATAATGATAATAATAATAAATAATAATAATATATAATAATATAATAATAATAATAATAATAATAATAAAAAATAATAAATAATAATAATAATAATATTAATAATAATCACCTTTGGGTCGCAAACAACAAACATTGGGCAGCGCAGAATTGGCGCACTCTACTGGAGGGTTTCGTGGGTGGGGGGTCTAAATAATCCAGAATACAGATTTTTTTTTCTTTTTATTCTTTATTCATTGCCATTGTTTTTGCTTTTTTTAATTTTCATTAAATTTTGATTTCATAAAAACTTTCGGAAGGGGCTGCAACCCTCAGCCCACTTACCCCGGCTTCCGAGATGAGTCACCGTTGGCTTCTCAAAGTAAAAAAAATATATTAATTTATTGCTTTGTGTTTAACATATGTGAAACAAGAAAATGTATTTAGATTGAAGAGTATTTTGTTAAACTGTGTGCAATAATGAGTAATTAATACACGATTTTACATATATTATTACTATGAATAATTACTTCGAGAATTTATATGTATTATTACTATGAATAATTTACTACAAGAATTTTTATATTTTATTATTATGAATAAATACGGATAAATTTATTATTTATATTTGAAAGGATTTGAAGAAATATGTAATATTATTATTACGAAGAAAATTTATATTATTATTATTATTATTATTATTATTATTATTATTATTATTATTATTATTATTATTATTATTATTATTATTATTATTATTATTATTATTACTATTATTATATTATTATATTATAATTATTATTATATTATTGTTACTATTATTATTATTACTATTATTATTATTATTATTATTATTATTATTATTATTATTATTATTATTATTATTATTATTATATTATTATTTTATTCATTATTACTTATTATTATTATTATTATTTATTATTTATTATTATTATTATTATTATTATTTTATTATTATTATTATTATTAATTACCAAATTAATTTGCATTTATTATTATTATTATTATGAATAATTGCTACAATAATTTATATTATTATTATTATGAATAATTACTACAAGAATAAATATATATTATTATTATGATTATTATGAGGAATAATTACTACAAAAATTGGATATATTTTATTATTTTGAATAATTATTACAAGAATTTATATATTATTATTATTATGAATAATAACTACAAGAATTTTCATTTATTATTATTATTGTTAAGAATAATTACTAAAACAATTTATATTATTATTATGAATAATTACTCCAAGAATTTATATATATTATTATTATAAATAATTACTACAAGAATTTACATATATTATTATTGTGAATAATAATTACTACAAGAATTTTTATTATTATTATGAATAATTACCACCAGAATTTATATATATTATTATTATGAAAATTACAGCAAGAATTTATATATTATTA